>SZWC01028688.1:0-27541 GCA_023375785.1 Penium margaritaceum
CTCTCTCTCTCACACACACACACACACACACACACACACACACACACACACACACACACACACACACACACACACACACACACACACACACACCCCTACACACACACATTTTTTCACACCCTGTCTTTTTTTAAAACGCGAAACCATGCCAAAATTTGTTTTCAAACTTGAGTCTAAAGTTTGATGACAATGGTTACTACGTAACCCAAAGAAGAGAGGAGCTTGATTCTAAAAAGTGAACAGGAGGGAACATCCCCCTCACCCTTGCCCTGGTGAGCGCAATACTGCAACTATAGACTGACTTCGCTGTCATGCAAGAGACTAGCTGTAGTCTCTATCATGGCTGTAGTGGATGGAGTTTTTCCTGTGTGTATGTGCAGGGCCATATCAATGCCCGTGCACCGAGGCACATTCGTGTGGTGATCCACCCATCCACAGCTCCGTGATATGTGCCACAGCGTGCCAAAGACATGTTGGGGCACTCTACAGTTTTTCTGTAACCTCTAGGGTTTTCTCATTGGACTGGCCATGGACTCGATCTTCATCTCTTTGCATTGTGTTTCCACTGATCTGTGTTGGACCAGTGTGCTCATGCATTCAATACGTCTGGCTTGAGATTCTTCATCTGTAAGATCAAGCGGTTCTTTCTGGATGTGTGTTTGTTAATCTGCGGTCAAAACAGTTGTTTGGGCCAGTTTAGGGCAAACTAACCTGCCACAATGCATAACTTGACTGCACTCATGGTAGCTATTTGAACTTTGTGCTTGTCATTTCTCTTGTAACATTGAAGCTCATGAAACTTACAGGACTCTCTTTGTCTCTCCTAGCCGGACCCTTGTTGCTCTTGCACTTGCCTTCCATGCTAGTGCATCTGCTGACAAGGGACTTCTTGCTACATCAGCAACAACAATGGTAGGAAGCCTCTAGGTAAATTTTCATGCTTTCATAACTGTGAGGCATCCCTCACTAAGCTACGAGCATAGACCAAGCGAGAGTAGCAGGGGCAATGGCAAGGACAGGGAGCTAGATTCACTAACATTGTTGTGACCCTGGGAGGATCCACAATGCACCCATCAATGATAGCAGCTGCAGTAGTAGTAGTAACAGCAGTAGTATCAGCACTTTTATAGCAACTGCATTATCAGCAGCAATAATGGCAGTAACAGCTGATGTGAGGTGAGTCGTCCCTGTCTGTTTGTACAACTTACTATGGCCACTGAGTCGTGTCCATGCTTGTGCAAATCCCTGATGCACACCCAGCTGGCGTCGGAGTACCGATGGTTGGTGGCTTTATCCACCAGCAGCTGCCACACAGCTGTCACAACATCCCAAGTGCTTTCTCGGGTGCTCTGTACTTTTTCTACGTTCTCTAGAGCTTTCTCGGAGGACTAGCTCTTCAGTGATTTGCATGTTTTGCATTGTGTGTCCACTTAATCATGTAGGACATGTGCATGTTACCAGTTGTAGCATCTAGCTTGAGATTTTTAAATTCGTAGGTTCAGACGGTGTTGTGTTTGGATGCTTGTGCACAGAGTTGTGGCCAAAACAATGGTTTTGAGCAAGTTTTAGGACAAACTGACAATGTCGTGTGCGTCACCTGGGGTGCGTCACAGTAGGTATTTGTGTTGTGTAATTTTTAGTTATCATGTCTTTGTGCATTACTAAGCTATTAGAGCTTATGAGACTTTGCGCATCTCTTAGCCTAACCCTTGCTATTCCTCGCACCTGCTTGCCTGTTAGTACGGTAGCTGACTGGATAGTGTCGCCACGTCAGCAGCAGCAAGCCAAGGAAGCTTCCTGGTAGTTTTTCATGGCATCAGAGCAGCAGGCGTCTATGTTTCTGCCACTTTTGCGTCTCTGCATGTAGCAATGGTAGCAATAGTGAGAGTCACAGCTAAAGCCACGGTCCTGGGAGGACTCGCCAAGCCACGGTGATCTACCGTAGCAAACTACAACATCGGAAACGCCCTTGTAACAACATCACAATGCCACCACGACGAAGCAGCAAAGGGTTACCCAACCCTCTCAATTAGCAATTGAGACACGTGCTACTAAGGGGTCCATGGAGCTTCTCGGAAGGTTCATTCAAGTCGTACCTACCACCCCCCCCCCCCGCACGTAAGGGAGCGCACTTGCCCCATATGACCACCATTTTGGTTGTGTAAGGGCTCTTGGAAAGATCTTCTAGTAACCTGTCCATCGCATCTAATCCTGCTCATTTCGCATCCTATAGGATCCACGGCATGAAAAATGCCCTCAAATCTTGTTTTTGACTTTTGGATTTCGGGAAAAGAAGACTTTTTCTAGGTTTGTTTTGCACAAAACCACCACCATTGAATATAGCATCTTGTGGCATATCTTCGCTCCAGTTTTTGCTTCATTTTGCTTCATTGCTCACATCATCATTGTAGGTGATGATGTCATCACCAACACTTAGCCAAAGTTTTGGCCAAAACGTCAATTTTTGCGAGTGTTCCATCTCCGCAAGAAACAGTGTTGGTTCTTGATACCGACAACGTTGTCGTTTGGACCCATATTGAGCAGCACCAATGGCGCCGGTCCGTGACAAGGGTAAGGGGCTAGGAGACCCCTCTTCTTCCTCCTCTTCAGGGATCATGAGTCCATGGTTGCATTCACTTGCGATTGATAAGCTTTTTTAGAAGCAAGATGAGATGCACAGCTAGTAGCAATGATAGATTGACACGTTGCAAGAGAATGTGGAGTTACTGAGGTGTCTTTCAGGGGCCTCACAGTAGACACCAGCAAGACATGCATGAGCTACACCATTTATTCAGCACTCTATATCCTACACGGCATCGCGGCCTTGGCATCCCTAATCATAGGTTGACACTTGGGATGAGGAGGAGATACAGGATGAGATTTGTGCCCTTGAGGAACGCATGTGTGATTTTTGTCTAGGTTCATAGCCTGTCACCTTGCCACCTTTTTGCCATCATAATCACCCACATCAACTAGCAGTGTTCACCTTTGGTGGCTTTCCTCTCAGTGGTGGTATCTTTATACCTCACCCATAATCTTTCGAGCCTAAGGTAGCCCTCCCCACGGTGGTCTAAGGACTTTGAGACACCATTATTCTGTTACGATAGCGAAGAGAAATTCAATTACTCGGACATCATATTTTAGGTGTGGGCCGACTCTTAGGGTGTCTGGCCCTATTACCATAGCCTGCACCAGACCCATAATGCTCACCGGGTCCAGACAATAGTGAAAGCGATGTGTGGTTTGCTCTACACCATGTCATGAGAGATTGTGGTCGACTTCAGCCCCTTTCAAAGTGAGGTCGGGAAATGCATTGGAGCAAACCCACACTAGGGCTAGGAGCTGGCTCTGTGGAGTCCCATGGGGTGCTCATTGCTACATAGAGTGTGAGCAATCCCTTGATTGGCCTTGAATCATGTGCAGCCTCATAACAACGCACACGCAGTGGATGTTTGCCGACCACATACAGATGGGTTACATCACATCCACAATTGTAGCAGGTGTAATTGCTTCACTAGGTTATAACGGTGACATAGATCCTCGGGACTGTACGATCATAGAGCTTTGTCAGCTACTGGCGCTTCATACTCAGGGAGATGCAAGTGTGTTTTCATAGATGGGTGGTCCCCAGATATATTGTTGTATTCTATCCGGTGCCCGTTATGATACTTGTGAGGGAGGTTTTTCCACTGGTGATGAATATGGACCTGAGAGTATCGATTGGCTTGAGAAGTCACAGGCTTGTGTTGTTTGTCATTGTCCCATGTCCTCTGCTTCACGTCTAGTAGAGGTGCAGTGTTATGTGGCATGTTGTTCAGGATCGATGATTGGGTGTCAGCAAATTGGCACTTGGATAAGTGAATCAGGTGTCATCCATCACATGGCTGGTTGTCATATTGAAATTGTTGTGCTTGACCCCGTTGCATCCGTTTGGTCTGTTCACAGAGGATCTGGTCAGTCGTTGCTTTTCAAGAGTATTGGGGTTGTGTTGTTTAACGGTCTGTCTAGCCCATTGTATGTTTCCGATATCCTCTTTGTCCCTACTCTTGATCTTAGCCTACTCTGTGTCCATGCATGCACTTGGAAGGGCCTCACTGTTGAGCACTCTGCTGACTCTGCCATAATGACTCCTCTTGTCTTTGTGCTTGCATTCTTTGATGACCTATATCATGTATCTTGTTATAGTCTCTTTGCTTCTTCTCCCCTAAGCACCTGTCCTTGCTACATCGCCACCTCTGCCACATGAGCTTGGAAATTATGTCCAAGCTCATTCGAATACAACTAGCTCTCATTCTTGACGCAACTTCTTTCAGTGCCCAAGACCGATTGTCTTTACTGTGCCCAGCAAAAGATGCATCGTTGCTCTTACCCTGATTCCACGTTTCGGGCACTGCGTCCACTATAGTTGGTCCACTTGGACCTCCTTGGTCCTCTCCTGGTCCATTCCCTCTCAGATCGGTGTCTAGGAGGTGTCACCCCAAGTGATGACTTCACCCAAATGCAATAGGTAAACAACGTCCGCCACAAGAACGATGCCACCTTGGCAGTCCGCCTGTGGCTATTGATGGCTGAGCACGAGTCTCGTCACACCCTTCACGCATTCTCCTTGGATCGTGGTGGCAAGTTCTTGGGCAAGATGGATGTCTACGTTGTTGAGCACTGTGCCTTTCACCAGCTCTTTTCCCTCACTACACCATAACAGAACGACGCGTCTGAGCTGTGGAACCACACCTTGGAGGATGCGTTCCATACCATGCCGTCTGAGTACGGTTTTACCAAGTCCTTTGCATTTGAGGGCTTCTCCTATCTGACGTGGTTCTACAACCGCTTGTCGCATGGTCCTCTTCAGGACAATGTCATGTCGTACAAGCTATGGTTTGGCCATCGCACCGATCTCCATCATGCTCGCGTTTGAGGGTCCCTTGCCTGCGTTAAGTACTCTGAGGACTAGCACGGGTTCAGTGTCTCACCTCGATGTCACATGTGTGCCTTCCTTGGCATCTCCCCATGATTAAAGGCTTGTAGCTTTGAAACTCCATTCGCGATTGCATTGTTGAGACTCCAGGAGCTCTCTAATTCAAGAACCTCACCTACCACGATCATCCACCATTTTATCACTGGCCACTGACCACGTTCCCATTTGTGTAGCTTCTTGGTAGATGGAGGAGTCTTGTCCTACAGATGGGCCCATCCGACTGTCCTCACCTTTGGTCCGGTCTTCGGCTACTGACGATCCGACCTTCTTGGCTTCAAGTCCGGAAGTCTCATCAGTCCCCTTTGCTACACCTGATCCTGTGCCAGTGTGAATCCCCTCTGCCACACCTGATCCGATGCTAGTTTTAGTCCCCTTCGACACACCTGCTCTTGTTCTAGGGTCACTCACCTCCCAACACACCTGATCTTGTGCTAGCATCAGTTTCCTCTGGCACACCTGATCCCGTGCTAGTGATCCCAGTCACACCTAATCCTATGCCTACACGTGCTCCCCGTACGTGGGAGACAATACCTGTCTATGTTTCTCCTACACCCTCTTCCCTTCCTTGTGATTTCAGGTGGTGTGAAATCACAGGTGAGCACCTTAGCATCGGGCTGCTCTCGTAAGCCCGGTCTCCAACCACTGGCCTCTAGGGCTTTGCGGATTGCTGACTTGGGGCCTAGACCCGACTTTTAGTATTCAGAGAGGCGAGCCTGGCACAAAGGCCCTTGGCCTTAGTGTCCAGATGAAGTTCTCTAAAATTCAACCAACATGCTATGTCAGTCACGAGTTGGTCTCCGAAGAGTTATCGGTCGCTTGCAATGTCACAGCTGACCTGGTCATGGTAAGGTTGTATTGGGGGGCATGTGTCTCAGCCACCCGAATCTCTCCCTTGACGATATCTGATCCAAGCACGTTGAAGGAGGAAATCTTGACTCAAGACGTAGAGTTGTGGGGTGCTTCTTGTAAGGATGGGCTAAGAGACATCCGTGAGCGCCATTTCTATGAGATTGTCAATCTCCCGCTTGGGCGGAAGGACAGGCCAAGTGGTTATTCTGCAAGAAGGTGAAGACTAATGGCACACTAAACTACTACATGGCTGGCTTGATGGTGACAGGGTCCTCACAGGTTGAGGATGTGGATTATCATCAATGTCTAGAAATTCACATGCACATTCCCTTTCAAACATTGGATACATTCACAGTGTGTCCTGTTTCTTAATGACAATTAACCTTTGGCTATTTACAAAATCTAGGAAAAAGACTATGAACGACAAATGTCATGAAATTTATGTGGATTTAACATTGAAATTCAATTTCAATCCACGTATTGTTTAGTGTGCAATTTTCTTATTGGTTTGGAAAAGGATCATCGGATCAGATCAATGAAATACCACTCTTAAGCCCTCAATTTGTTCTCGTTGCATTGTCATGTTGGAAACTACGTAAGAGGACCCATGTGTTGACTCCCTTCTCTCCCTCCCCTCATACGTGTAAAATGCATTGGGGAAGTCAAGTTGAAAGGTCATTATGGATACACAAGACAATTTTCACTTATGTATTCATATAAATGTTTGAATGAGAAAAACAGTTGTGATTTTTTAAGCTTCTGTCGAGATTCACTCCCCAGGACTCCACACAATATGTTTTTTGGTCTTAGGTTGGAATTTCCATCCTAACCCCACAAGCATAAGTATATCTGGGGAGTCTATTATCAAGCGTTTTAAAAAGAAATTAACAGGGATGCACGAGTGGATGTTTTTCTAGTTGGTTTCTAAATTCTTCAAATATTCCATCCATATGGATGAGCAGATCAGATCCAAAAACAACCACTTGTATATGGCTGGTACACATTGCATCGTGACCTTTGCCTCCGCATAATAGGAGCTTTCATGTTTACTCACTTCTTCTATACCCTACCAAAACACAATAAGTATATTGGACAGATGCACACATTGCATCATACTTGAACCCAAAAAACCACTTTTTGCAATCCTCTTCATTTTTCATTGTAATTTACACTTGTGTATTTTTCAGAATTCTTCTGAATACACTCCCCAATACACTGCCCCGACACAATTTGAATCATAGGGGGAGTGGTTGACGTCAACCAGTTCCTCCTCCAGATAATTGAAAGTTTACATGGTAAGGGTAATTGTAACATGAAGACCTAGTCGTGGCACAAAATAGTTCGTCATCCCTTAGGTATAACTGACCATATAACACCAGTTGGGTATTATCCCAATACAAGTTGGGAGTAATCCCAAATAATCGTAATACATGCCAGGTCAGGATTTCCCCTTTTGTTGGTTTGTTAGTAGTTAACTATAGTGGAAGAGGATGGACCGTCCAGGTCCATCTGATGACATTAGAAAAGTAGGAAGTATCTTGCAATATCTTGCTTATGATGATGAACTTTTAGGTGGGCCGCACTCTTTTGTAGAATCTGAAGGATTTCACCCACATGTTGAGCAGTCGAGGCTAACCATTTATTCCAAGGGTTTCTATTGTACCCTTCTGCCCGAGTTCAACTGGCTGCCGGGAGATATTTGCAATCCTCTGCTAGTTCATGTCCAACCTGGACCCCTTTATTGGACATGCCAGTTGGACGTCGCCATCAACAAGGTAAACTGAGCCAAGTCAACTTGGTGGACCAACCCAAAAGCTCTGTACAAACAAGCCACACAACACGCAAAGCCATAAGGGGGGGGGGGGACTCACCATGGTACATCTCAATCGTGCTCAGCCCTACGGTTGCGGCTTGGTGTAGACTCACCTTGGTTACCAAAAAGTTGTTGGTGATTTTTGAATTCACTAGCATGTCGTTGTCAATTGTGTAAGTGATTATCTTCCTACTATAAAGCATACTGCATGCACACGCCTTCACTATGGGCCTTTTCGACACTTGGTGTTACTAAAGCGAATTTGCCCACAATCATATCATATAAGATCCATAGGAACCAAGCCATCCATTGCTGTAGCTATGGTCTTATAATGTGGCCAGTCGGCAAATCAAATTCTTGAACTACCCACAAGCAACCCTTATCAAGAAGCTTTCTTGCATGGAAGGAGCACCACGCTGGCTACCCCAGCAGACCTGGCAATACTTCGGCCTCCTGGACAAGCTACCTCAGAAAAGTATGGTGGTTCCAAACCACCACGCATTGGCTCATGTCGTGTTGCTGCTGCGAGCAATGGCATAAGCCCTTTTGGCACCACCACCAAGACCTGACGTCCTTCTGGCAATTCCAGCAGTGACATGAGCCATACGGGAACCATCAATTGTGGCTAACACCTTGATGGCATTAACAACCGCGGCACATGCCCTACTGGTGCTTCCATTAGCGGCATGACTCCTCTTGGCACCATGAGCAGCATTTGACGCCTTGTTAGTATTGTCAACAAAATCACTTGCCCTTGCAAAGATTTTATTAGTGACAGGAGTCTTGTTGGCAGCACAAGCGGCAGTTGATGACCCATTCGTGCTTCTAGCACTAACAAGAGCCCTACTAGTACCACCAATAGCTGCTAATGTACTATAAGCATTACTAGTGACAACATGAGCCCTACTGGTACCAAGAGCAACTGCAAGAGACCTACTAGCACCACTCTAAGTATCAAGAGTCCTAATGGCGTTGCTTGCAATGGCACATGCCATGCTGCCACTTTCAGCTATGAGAGGAGCTATCCAAGAATTATTAGCAACAGTAACATGCCCTGCTCACATTGCTAGAACAAGGAGAAGTTGTGTTCGTACCACCATCAACCATATAGTTGTGTGGCTTATAATGGTAGAAGTACGCTAGCCTACGACTAGCATGAAGAAAGAAGAAAAAAATGACCTTGAGGGTGTGCATATGAGCCCAACCCCCCCCCCCCCCCAAGCACTGACTAGTGGCTAGCGGAGGCCTTGGAGGCTGAGAGGCGACAGAGGGTTCTTGGCCAGTCCAAAGCCAACAAGCACACTTCGGACAGCAAGCCATTAAGAGAAGCCCACTTGCCACCCAGCCAGCCATGTGCAAAAGGCATGTTAAGAACATCCCACCCTCCCTTGCTTTGGGCTAAATAGCCAACATTGTTTTTTCCAAAAACGACTGAAGTCTTGTCTTCAATCCCACCAATGGCATTAGCCATGCTGGATTTTCTAACTACAATGATCCATGTTGCCTTGACCAATGAATGGTTTGAGGTGTGCTTGATTGTCCAGCATGGGTATAAATGTGTTGTTTTGTCTGGTAGTAGTTTGAGAAATTCCAGCTCATCTCGTGGCAACATGAGCTATGCTGATTTGCCGATGAGCAACATGACTCGTGTTTTCTTGAAAAGAAAAAACATGATGTGTACTTGGTTCTTAGGCATTGTAATGAATTGCGATAGCTTTTCCAAAAGCAATGTGAGCCATGCCAGTCTTCCTAGTATTTACACAAGCCATGTTGGTTTATCAATCACCAAAATGAATGCTTACAGTTTTTCATGCATAGCCAACGTGCTCTGCAATGGCATATGCCTGCTCCACTATAGTGCATTAGTATGACGATGGTGACAACACCGAAATAGCATGAGCTCTGATGATGTTCTTAGCAAGTGCATAACGCTGTTGACATAGTCTACTACCATAAAGACTGATGTGAATCACTAAGTTGGAAACTTGTTGATCCACATGAGCAGTTGACGTTGCCTTTCTATCGTAGCACGGCGAGTAATGACCGGCACGCGTGTTGAGCTTTGCCCAACCAAGTCTGCTTAAAGAAATTAATTGTAGCATAACTTGCATTGGGGCACTATCAAAATGTCCATTGATGATCTTTTAGACCAGTCATCAATGCTGCACACGATTTGAGACATGTGGGAAACAACGTCCCTCCATGGCTTACATCTAACCACCTTGTGTTGTTTTAATCCCATGAGGACATTGTTTGTAAAAAAATCAATGGATCAGAGAGGGGCAAAAGGTTTCTACAGAGTGACCTTATGGACCGATTGGAAATACTTGGCCTTCTCAATGAGTACCCTTATCTCCACCTCCCTCCTCTTCATAGGCAATGACCATACATTGACAATGGAACAAACATAACAATTCTAAGAGGAACCTATGGTACCTTGATACTGGCATGAATTGCTCAAAGCCATAGGCGGCAAAAGTAAGAAGGCACGCAAGGATAATGAAGCCTCTTCAGAATCTGTTACTATTGCAAATCCACGAATCATGTTGGTGATCTGAGCTGAGTTAGTCAGAAAGTCCACAATTTGAGAAAACGTATCCATTGACAAGGCATGACCAAAGGATCACAATCTATTGAGGTCATAAACCTGATGCAGCATTTCTTACACACTACAGGCCACATCATGTCATGTGGAGGATTAGTCTTATAGACATCGTGGGTGATGTCTTTAGGTAGACCAGTGGGACAAACCGTGTATAGTATAATCGTCTCTCGCATTTGAGATCCTGAAATTGTGCTAATGAAATCGGTAATTATTTGCAATTCCACCCATCGGTCCATGGTGTCTAGCACACCAAAACTCATAGTTCAATCATTGTCCGAGCATCCTTAACATATGTCAAAGATCCTTGAGGTATGTCAAAGCACATGCTTCATTTACATATCTTGTGTGCCATGGCACAAGTCTCACAATGCATGCAGTGAAATGTGAAATTAATCTCAGCAACCATTATTTAGTCATGTTGTACCACAGAGGGAGTGAAACCTACTAAACCATCCGTGGCCACTTGACGGATGAAAATGCTCAATGTATTTCTACAATGGCATAGAAACGGCGGAGGAATTGTTTGTTACATGTTGATATCAATGGAGATAGGCGTATATGGCAATGGCCCACGAGGCTTTAACCTTGTGGAATGTGATACACTCAAGGGGTTGCCTTAACAATTGAAGGAATTCAATAACTTAACATCATTTGGGTTAGATACATTGCCTATGTTGGTATCTATTGGTCTACATGTATGGAGTGCATATCACACATGGGACATGTTGTAGGTCAATCATACCAGTACTTGTACACATGCTAATAAAACTTAAAATTTTGACAATATGTCAACTCACTTTTCCATGGCATCAAATGTGCAGCATGTACATTAGCTACTTTTCCATCATGTTTATAAAATGGATGCACACTTGAGCATAACACATGAGCTCATGCAACACCTTTCACTCCAGCTCCTACACAAAAGTGATCTTCAAAGTTTTATTGGAAGAATACAAAGCTCTACATAAGGATTTCCCCCTCCACATCACTTTGCACACAACTGTTATTAGCAACTTGTATATTGAGAATCAATTCTTTTAGTCTTTGGAGGTCCATTTCATTTTTCACTCATCCCCTTGTTTAGGGCCGTAGACAGGAGGGTTTCACCTCAAACTCATGAGTTCACACTGATTTCCCAGTTTCAAAACTTGTGGTTTGCACTAAAAAGCTTTGATTTTGTTTTTGTCGTGTTTGCGTGAAATCATCATGTGCAAGGCACATTCGACAATCTCACGACGACTTTTTGTTTTTCTCTTGCGTGTCTCTTATTTTTCCTCTCCGCTTGTCTCGCTCACATTATGAGGTGAGGAGCAGAGAATGAGTTTGAGGGCTTGAGGTCATCGGCACCTGCCCGCAAGGCCTCTCGACCTCCTGGTCACTGACCAAGTGACCAACTCAATTAGTGTCCAATAGGTGACCGGCTAGTCACCTAACCGACCGCCGGCTGGTCACTCAAGTAGGCATTTTCGGATCCCTTGCAATGGATCGCGACTATTGCTCATCTGTGGAGTATGATTCAATGTTCATTGGAATGAAAATGGTTTCCTTGTTCAATTCTTAATGGTGGACACAGTGGCTAAAATCTGCAATAGAACCAGGTAGTAGTGTGTTGATGGAATTATGGTCATGTGGTGATGCATACCAACATCATGCTATATGTCCTAAAAACATCCCAGTTAACATAAATGATTTGTGGAATGCATCGATATTGCAATGTCCCATCCATGAGCACACACTGGTGATCACCGCCAATAATGGTCACTTTAGGATGACCAGAAGCACCAAATGTAGCCTTCTAAGGTAATGCATAATGATCAATGGTTCATACACTAGGGGAGTGTTCTTTTGTACCAAAGGTCCCGTATTGTTTTCCATGGACATCTTTTGGATGCTTTGGGAAGCATGTGACACCTCTTGATGCGTATGTGCTTGCATGGAGATTGACATGTAAGTGGCAGATGCCTTAACCTTGTGTTTACAAAGCACAAACCATGCCAAGTTATGCACTACCCAACATCTTTTCACTCCAAAAATGATGGGATGAACGAATGGAGATTGGAGTTGGACGGAAGGGCCATTGCTGGAGCTACCCAAGTTTGATCACCTTCATCAAATGATCATATTTAAAACTCCCAACTTTCGTGGAAATGATCCATTTCTCACATCAAATCATGATACTGAATCATTTTCACCAAAAGCAGGAAAAAATCATATTCCTTTATCCCCTCTTACAAAAAAACATTGCATGAAAGTTTTACAACTCCACACACTGTGCTTCTTACAACTATGCTCCTTGCACCTTTGCAACATGTAAAGTGCATCATTCTCATGTAAGGAGATGGGTTTCAGTATCTAAGCACTCTATACTACCTCTACAAGGTGGAAAGACATAGACCATAAGGAATCTAATGGTGTATACTTGTCCTTCAAGTGTGGGGAAGACATACTTCATGTGCCTTTTTTCTACATCTCTTTGCTACCAAATGATAGTCTCATCAGTCATCACACCATGGTAGATGTTTATGCTCAAGGACACATGATTTAGAAGCCTGAATGCTTGTACAGGCTTGGCAGTGTCCCATGTGCCAGAAAATCATGCAGTCTACAATGTGCAATTGGTTTGTAAACATTGTCACATGACATGTTTACACATGTGACATAGCAGCAACAATGGCCACCGTAAAACTTCTTTTAGCCAAACCAATTGAACCGGCTATGGTAGTCGCATATGGACATGACAATATGACACTGGGTTTCCTAGGTTGAAACCATTATGGAGGATGCGACTGATTTTGGTTCACCATGCTCTCTAGGGTACCACGCTGCCGATAGCCTCATGAATCAGGTTCTGCTTCAGGAATAGTGGCAACTTGTTGCACCTTGACAAGTATTCTGCCAGAAACCTGTCACAAGGGAACTCCTTTTCAAAAGGCGGAGGACCCACAACTACAATCCCAAGGATGGAAAATCACAAAGCCCACCAAGATCTTTGTCTCTCATCTCATAGCTTTCTCTTTTGTATCATGCACCAAAGCCAGGTGTGGAAGGACCTTCTTTTTGGTCTTCGGGACGGAAATACATGCCTTGGTTTGACACTTATACGCACATAATAACCCTTGTACCACAAGGCAACATACCATGAAACGTGGATGCATGAACTGGAAAGAACAACGTGCTCACATGGAATCTTCTTGTGGACACAAGAGTAATCTTGATGTTTCACTTGGTCTCTACACTTCCCTTATGTGGTTTGTTTAACAAGTAAACCACTTTCCTTTGAACACTGAGGATGGTTTGCAGTTAAAATGTGAGAAATAAAACACAACAACCTAGTTGTTGTACAAAACATGTGACTTCCTCATTTGTAGAACCGACCATAAAATGCCAACTGGGTAATCATTCACCAAAGAACGGGATGTGGTGTAAGTTGAATATTATGCCAAACATAAGTATCTACTCCATCCGGATTTCCTCTTATGCCGATTGGTTGGCAGTTAACTGTAGTGGAAGAGGATGGACCGTTCATGTCAATCTAACGACATCGGCAAAGTAGAAAACATCTTCCACTATCCTGCCCTATGACAATGTTATGGTTGGTGGTTTGCACTCCGGCATAGGCCCTGTAAGATTTTGCCCGTTATTTGAGCCGTCAATGCCTAAAATGTATTTTGAGGGCTTTTATTGCACTTGACTCCCCACTAAAAACTGATGGTTTGTAGGGAAAATGCCATGTGAAGTGGTCAAGTGTGTCCAAGTAATCCTTGTTTAATCTGATCCATTGATCTTTTCAAAGTTTTGATCGGAAAAATCAGGGTTGGTCCATGATGTTACATTGTATGGGTGAAGTAAGGAGTGTACTACAAATTCGCATATAAAATCTCTAATGCTTTTCTCAATGTGTTTGGCGCTTATTCTCCGTTATGCCTATAAAAAATGACAAGGTTTTTTTTTAGTTATAAGAAAGAGGGATCTCACTGTCAATAAGAGAGGCATTCTGATAGTTCCACTTTTAACACCTATTTCTGTGGTGATGTTTTTTTTCCAAGGGGAGAGGGGGTACTCGATACAGAAGGAATATGCATGGAAAAACTGACATTTATCGTGTTGCACATTGAATCATCCAAGTACAATACAGGGTTAGCTGCAGAAATACACAACAAACAACAACAAAGCTTCCCACAAGCTGTCGCATTTTTTAACATCATGTTTTCATTTTATCATTTCCATTGAACTTGGATGTAGTTATTTTTTCTTTTGTAATTGAGACTGTTCAGATCTCACAAAAGTGATGATATGTGGAACCAGCACACACAACAAATCCATGTACATGAGACAAACAAGCAATTCTTTAGAAACATTTTTTGTGCCAAGAACCATTTTCTAGGAACTCTTGCCCCTTGTTGCATCTTTTAAAGTTGCATCTTTGCATATTTGCAAAGTTGCATCTTTGAACGAGTGAAACGTTCAACGATTGTGGATGCATTGTGTTTTTCATAAGGAAAACAATAGATTATATGAAAAATCAAGGTACATTTCCATGGGCATGGATGAACATGGTGTCAAAAAATGGAGGGAAATACAAGGCAACATGACCCAGCTTACGCACCTCAAAGGGCCATGGCATAGGAAGGCTTGGATTTGGGGGGTGCACATTGTTAATGACACTTGCTATCCAAGACAATGTTAGAAGCTTGTTCCATCGATCTTGATTCATGAATATGGAAGTACGAGTTGAGAAACCAAATCACTTGGAAGCATAACGGATTCATGCACGATGTTTCAAAGTTGTGAGAGCAAATCTTCTCCATCCCTATTTGGTGGTGTCCCAAATCAAGGCATACCAAAGAACTCCTTTACCATCGATTTTTCTAAGCTTGAAATAAACCACTCAAGTTAGTGGGATGTTAACCAATGACATAACATGATGGGTACCAAACACATAATAACATGGTTATGAGTTCTAGGAGTCATAACATAAGTGAGGTCAAGGAACTTATTTTTTACATTTCTTATTGAAACACGTGTATGTTCTATGTCGGGATGTGATTGTATGAGCTAGTATGCCCATCGCATTGTTTGAAACACCAAAAACACATGTTTTTATGTTTGTGGGACATCTTCAGATAGCAAATGATGTTCATCATGCAAATTTACTTTACACATTATGTTGTTACATATTATCTCATGTATGAAAGTGATAATACGCTTGTGCCCAAGTGACAAAAAGTAAAAAATGATTATTCTAGTCACAGATAGTACAAATCACTTGAAACTCTCTGATGGATTAGTTACACCTTTTTTCAAACAGGTCACTATTTGGTACCCCTTCCTATACATGTACAACAAAACTATTTTAAAGGAGAACCATTGAGAAGATAAGATTTGCTATGAGATCCACTTCTATCAACTTCTGAAATGACAATGGAGGACAACATCCACCGTGTTCACAACATAAATGTGCGTAGAAATACAAGCTGGCAACACAGTTGGTTTTGAAACATTCTTCGCATGCATGTTGAGCTAAATGTTGTATGATGATAGAAGATTATAACTTCTAGCACGATGGCAATGTTTTGGTCATTCTTTCATTGACTTGAGAAGAAACTTGTAAGTCTCATGTAAAATCATCTTCAACCAGATTTAAGATACAAAAAATGTATGTATGTGATCAATACCACATCACCAAAACTTGCTTTGAGATTTCCACTTGTTACAAAGTAAATACCATTAAAATGGGAAATCATGAATCCGCATGAGTACCTAATTTATAGGCTTTTTCTCACAATACTTGATAAACCTAATGTTTTCCTCTGACTTGACTAAGACAGATTGGGACCCTCGTATGGTTTGGGAGCTGAATCAAACTCACAAGATCATTGAGGTGATTCATAGATTAGATTACTACATGAAAATTGCACGTTGGTACTCTATGACTCTTGTATGAGTCTTAGAAGAATCATGTAAGGGGCTCTTGAGGAACAATTTCAGTTCATGAAGTTGTGGCTATGGGATTCTTAAGTAAATCTCATGACGTCAAATGATGGTGACGTACTACATTCATGATATATGTTGCCTACTCTTGATTCATATGTGGTATTGTTGATCACGAAAAGAGCATGTCATGGCACTTATGGTGTCATATAACTTCACAAACATGGCTCTCTAAATGGAAGGGAATAATCCATGCTCCGGAATATCACCACCAATCAAACTTGTGAACAGTCTTTGAAAGGAGAAAAGGCATGTTACAAAAGCATGCCGTAGGATCTTGGTTTCTCCTATGCAAAGATGATAGCTAGCATGGGAGAAGTATGTGAGTTGTTAACTTTGGTTGGATTCAATCAACTAGTGTGTGTGTGTTAAAAAGAGTACGACTAACTTACGCATAGCCATTAGCATTTTTTTCAAATCAACGGGATTGGTTTTTGACTCATTTATTTTACACACTACTGATTTTGAAGTGATTTGCTAACTTTTTCATTATGCCTCAAAAGAGATAATTCCTATAGAGACATTCAAACGAGTTGTGTGATCATGGATAGTTCTTGAAGGATTTGCAATTCATACTCTGGCATTGTGTTCCTTGAAACATGAGGAGAAAGATCACCACAAAATTTTGCAAAACCCATAGGAGGTCAAGTTTTCACTTTCCTTTGGATTGAAAGAACATCATTCATAAAGAGAAATGTCAATGGCATTGACAATGCTAGTAGTGGAGACATATGATGGGTTTCAACCAAGGAACATATACACATACACATATTTAATGAACCAAATTTTAACTACATTTCCTTTGAAAGAGAAAAAATACAACGTGTTCAACACTTCATGTTGTATAGAAATGGGAAAAGATCACCAAGCCACGCGGTTTTGGTTGATTTTGTGTGAATGTGATGATGTCATTTTGCGTATACTAAGAGTTTGTACATACAATGTTATGCATGAAAATTATTGCAAAACTTTCCAAGGAAGATATTTAATGATTAAACTTCCATAAGAATGTTTGAATAAAGGTGATATAAGTAAAAGAGATGAATTTTGCATACAATCTAGTCTTAAAAAATGAAACATTATTTTCACAAATGTATTACATTTTAGAGACTGAAGGTAGAATTTCCTAGATCTTAAATCTAGGAAAGCAGTTATGCACTTTATTATAGTTTGGCCTTAGCCTCTCGAAACTAATTGGTTACGTAGGAGGATGTCAAGCTATGTTGATGGAATTCCATCATGTCAGTCCTCCAGCCGTAGAATGATGGAAAGGGTTATATTACACGTGGAATTTGCATGCCATGTGGTATGGTTCAATTGGAAATGCATTCATTATAGTTTGCATGTTCCTAACCATGGTGTATGACAACCTGTTCATTGGACGTGACAATTCTCAAGTCAATTGGTTGAGGTAGTGAGCCAGTTTTAATCTTTTGCCTAGCTTTCTAAGGGGTAACTTTTGCTTTTAAATGTAAATACAAAGTGATCCAGTTCACTGAGGTATAGGTCCACCTTGATATCAGTGAATATTATGAAAAATTGTTGAACATCTATGAAAACAATCCAATCATATCCATCATTTAAAAATTGTTTAATACACTCATAGGTTTTCTCTCATTGACACAATTTTATCCCAATATTAGTACTTGTTGCATCATGTGTCAATGTAGAATTTCAAAGATGTGTGTTCCATTTTTTTCTATACATTCATGGTAAAATACCATCCAAGGTAGTTTTATTTTTCCAGCATCAACTGTTGGTCTATCCCCGCTCATCCTTGCCGTAAAGTTATAACCGTGTATTAGGTGATTGTAGCGGGGAAAACATCATGTGGACAGTAGAAAATGTACACTAATGTACGTCGGTGCTCCAAAAACATTATTGTATTTTTTTGTACACTCGTAGATACACTCCCAAGGTCACTCACCCACTACATTGTGGACTATAGGGGGGTCTAAGGGAACAATCAACGTGGAGATCCCCTCCCACAACAACTTGACAGTGTATTAGCACGGTGTATTGAGTAGTGTAGTTGATGGACCTATTTAGGAATTCACTAGTGTATGCTAACACTAACATCCTATGAAATAACTAGCATCATCTAATGTACATCATCAACGTCTTATGAGAGCTGGTTTGACAGTCATAAAAGTTTATACGTAGATGTTTGCACAAACAAATATAATCGTTTCATGATTGTGGTCAATATTCATCGTGTAAAAATTGTTCTTTGACAAACCCAACCATAACCTGATGTATAGGCGTCGAGAACACAAGACACTAATGCAACCTAGGAGGCGAGTCCAACCGTCTCCACCGTTGAGTGTGTATGTGACAATTGTAGAAGGGACTTTGTTTTATGGACACGAATATACATACATAAGTGTACATCCAAGTTCTAGATGCATTGGTGCATTTTCTTATAACCTCTGAGTTACACTCCCCAATGCACTCACCTAGTATACTAAGGGAGAAATCAACATGGAGCCCCCCTCCCTTGGAGTGTAAAGTGTAACGGCATGAAGTATTTGACAGTGTAAGTGAAATGCATGTTTTGAGATGCATAAGTGTATGCTAGCAGTAAAACCTATCATCTGACTAGCATCTTTGAATAGAAATCATCTATGATCTATGAGAGTTGTTTCGATGATCATAAAAATCCTTACATGTAAACATTTTGTAGAAATCAAACTAGTCGTTATGATCTTGCTTAATGGATTTCGTGCAACAACCTCCGTTTGAGAAAGTTGATCACAAAATGATGTTTAGGCGTCAATAACTCTAACAAAAATGTGGATTATGAGGCAAGTCCCTCCAAACACTGCGGAGTGTGTATTGGGCAAGTGTAGCAAGGATTGTATCGCATGGTTGATGAAAAATGTAAATTAGTTTATGTCTGCATTCCAAAGACATTAGTGTATTTTTTTGTACCCTCTGAGCTATATTCACCAATGTAGTCATCCAAAACACTAAATAAACTAGGAGGGATGTGAGGGAGCAATCGATATAGAGTCCCCCTTCCTTTTATGGATAGTATATTGGCACATTGCATCAAATAATGTAGTTTTTGGGCCAGTCTAGATACACACTAATGTATGCTATCACTAAGAGCTTATTGATTTACAAGCACTGAATTCGTGAACGAATTTAAACATCTATTTAAAGGATCATAAAAATCTTGTAGGTAAGGATTTTCACAAATCGAAACAATCGTTCTATGATTGCAGACAACAGTTCTCAGGCGACAGACGTTGTTTTAGCAACTTTATCACAAACTGATGTTCACACACCAAGAACATTAGACAAGAATGCAAACTAGGATGTGCCTCCCCCCATCCTAAGTGGGTATTTGGCGAGTGTAACGAGGACTACGTTGTGTGGGAAACTAAAATCTATCATAGTGTATTTCAGAATTTGCAGAAAATTTGTGTATGTTTTATACCCTATGAGGTACACTCCGTAATTCATGCATCCAATACATAGTTGATTTTAGGAGGGGGGATATCTTAGGGAGCACTTGATACAGAACCCCTCTGTCAAAGATGGTATGTGTATCAACACATTGTACTGGGCATTGTCACCAATGGGTCCTTTTAGAAGTACACCAGTGTATTTGAAGAGTTATAGTTGTTGCACAAGCAACAACTAGATCGATTCTCAAGAAATTTTCAAGCTGTTATAAGAGGAACATCTTGACCTTATCTCCAAAGACATCCTTGCTGTCGCTTTTGATGAAGGATTTCATGCGAAGTTCTTCTCTGACCTGATGTTGTGTCCAAAGTCCCTCGTATGGTGTAGATGAAGTTAAAGACATATGTATTTATTTGAGCTAAGAGAAATGGTAACAATTATTGCAGTTTTCTAAATAACATGAGATTTTTGTAACATGATGAGGATGATAATTTTAACTAGAAGCAAATATATGGTTTATAGGAAAGTCAAAATTTGGAGGGGTTTCTTGTCTCTCCATACACGTGATTATGTGCATCATGCCTATCTACAGTAGTTTTTCTTGTGGAAACTATGAAGCAACTCTCAGGAAGAGTCTTTGAATCTTCCATGTGTGTTTCTCTATTGTGCTCAATATTAGAGAACTATATGCTATAGGGGTGATTAACAATAAATGATACCATTACGAGATAAAAAGAGAAACTTTGAATCATCCCTCACTTCTAATGGGGTGAACATATTGTGAGCTATCATATTTGCATGTATGGCCAACCAAACCAATATGATATGGATAGAAAAGCATGTTATTCTACGTTATGAAAAATGTTAATTAGTTAGTAAACATGGAGTGATTACTGAATTTCCTTAATTATTCCTTTCTCATTGTTTTTTCCTTCCCATCAAGAATGGGATGTCCTCACAATGAGAGGTGATGAAATTCTAGTGTATGCAAGAGTACCATCTTTTGTGCTCCAATGATGGAGTGTATTATATTGGGTTAAGTAACCATACGTTATGGATAGAGCGGGATCATGTATGACCATGGTGGGAAGAAATAATGGCTGGAGGGTCAAAGACCATGATGCATCATAACTTCTTTATACACTCTAAAGGATCAGTTAAATATAATCACAATTCCACTAGGTAGTAGGCCATGTATGTAAATCACACTTTAAAAAACACCTAAGGCTCAATCATTATTTTCCTCTAAATAATTCGTTTAACTTGGTGTTAAAATAACATGTTAGAGCGTACATTCTTACCTTGGACTTAAGCTCAATGCCAACTACCAAAACCATACGTCCCATAATGAAGAGGTAAACAAATGGTAACATATTACCATTATGAAAAGCCCATGATAATAATGTGTGCAAATGAAAAAAGGGACACCAGAATTGGAAGAAATAAATGTAATGTGGAATGAAAGGATGAAGTTACAATGAGGAAAACATCATACACAGTGGTAGCAATACACTTTTAAGAAGGAAAATGGTTGTGATTATTTCAATAATGGGGTGAAAAAATAGAAAGAAGGAAGTCTATGCGAGGAAACAAGACGAGTGTGAGACAAGGATAACAAAGCCCAATAATGGGCAGCAAAGGAGGTGGTATGGCGAGGGTGTAGGAGGAGATGTGAGTGTTCGCATAAATCACATGATAAGCAGCGACTATGGGATGGGTATATTAGATGAATGTGGAACAATTTCTACAAAACATGTGTGACCCTTGTAACTTGCAAACACTTACATGCAAGAGGAAGAAATGTTTAGGAGGTGGCATGAATTTGAAACCAGGTCTTTCTAACTAGGTCCCTATGCCAAACATGTATCCATGGCCAGTGGCTTCCTCTTGTCCAACTTAGAGATGTGATTGCTTATGATAAAGAATCATGAACATATGAGTATGTTTGGGTGCACCGTGAAAATTCGTCTTTGGATTCAATCCCCATGTTCAGTTCATGAAAAACACTAGCAAACTCCGAAATGATATGAATGTGAAATGAAACAAGCATGCATTGTGGAATTTGTCACTTCATTTTAGCGTTCAACCGTAAGGTTCTTCATATAGTTCAACCTCACTCATTAAATCCCTTATAGGTGGGTATTAGAGTGGATTTCACATTGTAGAGTAGATTGTTTCGCATTTTTGAAGCTCCCATTCAACATGCAAACACTTATGTGAAGGGTGGACAAGCATCGTCACATGCACTTGGAAAACTTGCATGTAAAAAAAATCCACTTTAGCTTCAACAGCAAGTTGCTCATTTCTTGAGTCATAGTTTACATAAGCTAATCTTTTAATGTCACATGAATTCAGAATTACACTTGGTTTTGCAATTAAAGTCCAAAAAAGAGCCCGAGGAAACCATGATTCATTCATGGTAAATGATGTTGTGGTTTTATTCGAGTGTTGCTAATGTTCTTTTGCATCATTTGTATGTATTCCTAGCATAAGTTTTCAATAAACTAATTTAGCTGACTTGATACTTCCCGAGGATCCTTCTGTTTAGAAAGCAACTCTCATTCACCTTGGTATGGAGTGGTCTACTAGCACACCAGCATTTTCTAATGACAACTTGACATAAGACCTTCATCACTACTTTCGAATTAAAGGCTTCATCTTCCAAGGTATCATCCTACGTGACATTCTGATGGTCAAAGAACTAAGAGATAGAACACAAGTAAATCATTACAAATGTTTACGACATGAATCCCTTTTATTATGAAATAATTCAAAGCATATAAACATGCCATCTTTAAAGAAATATGCAAGTTTCTAGTTTACATTATTTGGTAACCTTAAAAAGAAGGAACATGGAAATCACCTTGTTTGGTGTGCATGGGCAAATCAAGATCTTAAGCAACTTCTCGTAATGGCATGGTTATAGTGAACCAGGGCTTACTCTCGATAATTTAGAGGAGTTTCATAAAAACCATATATGACCATCAACTGTGTTCAATGCACATTGCAATGTGGAATTCACTATCGTGTTCTTTACTTCATGCATTCATTTGTTTAAAAACACATAAAAATGTACACTTCTTGGCTTTAATGTAAGATGCACCGATACAGTATGATGTTCCTGTGTCAACAATCATGCTTTTGTTTGATAAGAAACACATAAATCACAAGCTCTTGCCTACTATCAAAACAACGTTTGGGCTTAGTTTGTTACTGACTAGCAAAAGACCTTCATTTATTTTAGGAGATGGTCATTTTTGTGAGAAAAATGATTCATTATTTGATTTAATTTTACTTTCTTTGCTTAAAGAAATGAATGATTTAGGATTGTGAGGAGACAAAGGCACCCTTAGTGCGACGTCTGTGTTGGGCATGGGGCACTAGCATCAGGAACTATTTTATATCAGGTGACCACGTTCAAAATTTGCATTTCATAGGTATTATGGATGCACTTGTGTGAGAGTCCAGGTGGGGAGAAAGGTTGCTTCATCCAAACAAACGAAGGACTTCATGACATTATGGAGACATAGATTTGTAAGGAAATTCACTTCTGAAAGAGATTTCCCCATCTTGTTGAGTTTTATAATTCTAAAAGAAGTCAAAATTCCTTGATAGAATGTGATGCTCTTAATTTTTTGTAAGGTTTTTTCTAACAAAATGCGCGTGGTGTTATAGTGCGGGCTAGCCTCTCAACATGGCTTCAACAATGCCCTGGCCTGTTGGCGGTTGGACGGGCACGGGTTGAGGGTCGTAGATCCGTAGTCATAGCCTTTTGGCTTAGTGGACCAAGCAACCCTCCTGGTTTATAACATTAGTATCAGAGGGCTAGGGTTGGAGTCATTCTGTGGACGCTGAAGGCAGGTTCAACATAGAGTGGTAGGAGTGTAGCGTGGGCTTGCCTTTCCTCATGGCTTGAACTTGTCCTTCGTCTATTGACGGTTCGGCGTGATGGGTTGAGGGTCAAACGCTTAATCATTGTGGTTTTGGCCTTGTGGGCCTAGATTGCCGTCCAATTCGTTGTAGTCATTGTGTGTAGTCGCTCTTTTGACAATCTTAGTGGAAACCATGATGTGATGGCTTGAGAGATACATCAAAAGCCCAATGTGTGCCTCTCTTGTTGGACTTGGGGGTGAATCAACACTCTGATTTTGATTTTGATGTAACAATCGGCTTTCGGGAGGCATCGTTGCGAGGAGGTTGGTGAGCCCTTGAGGATGTTTGTGAATGCGCCAAAACCCATCAGAAAAATCACTTATGGAAGCAAAGCCTCTCTGCCGCTTTCAACTGATTATAAGCCTAGTTTTGTCGACGTCATAGTGTTTCCATCTCGGTAACGTTTTACATGCGGAAAGTCAAAGAATCAATTAACATGCCTTGGGTTAGGACGTCCATATAAAAATATGATCGAAAACAGATTTGAAGGAATCCTCTAGCATTAGAGTAGTTTTGCACTGAACAGCAAGCACGATTCAGCTTGCTGACTAGGAAATATGCTACCCTCCAAGCGACGAGCTCTGACGAGCTCGTTGCACGTTTCAGGCGTTTCACAATGTAGGTTCACCCCCTTGCAGGCTGTTCGTTTCTTCACTACTTCCCCAAACGCACGCACTTGTCACAAGAGAACAAATCAATCATCGACTGGTTCCGCAACGGAATGTGACAAAACGAAACCTTGCTTCCGGAACATCAAGACCGGATCAGGTTCACCGTACTGGAATGAGCTATGCTGGCGATGCGCACGGTTCCCAGCATTCCTAGGATTCCGGGCACCAGCCAAAAACCCGTTTTGGGGTTATAAAGTTGTAGGGCGCACGGTTCGATAACGAAACGGACTATACTGCGTTGCGGAAAAAGGGCAAGAGCTGTCCGATATCTGCTGTGAAATGAGCTGTTTTGAATTCTTCTTACCTTTGCTGACTCGATGCCAAGGGTGCACGGGGGGTGACTTGCCCACCGCACATGGTGCCATGGCTGCCATGCGCAACCAAAGTGTGCAGTCTTGGGAAGCCTCCGGTAGAATCGGCATTCCAAGAGTGCAACTTGGTCTCAAGTTATTACATTCTGCGAGCGATGAGATTTGGTTACCCAAAGATGACAAAGCTAATTCAAACAGCTTCAGGAGAAATGTGCGCGCTGTCCATGCCTGGCTTCGCTTGAGGCAAGACCACAGAATGCGGTGTGTGTGGTCAGTAAAGGTGCCGAGACTCGTTGCAACGGCGGTGAAACCGCTAGCCGTCTCCAACGCAGGCCACAGTTAATTCGCTGCTATCTGCGCCAGGGACCGGAAGCTGCTCTAGGCGTATTCGAACCTTTGTGCTGCGGAAGCGAGCTCGTTTCAGGCCGCAGCAGAACACTGGAAAAATGGAACGAGGTTGCACTTTTTCGAGGCAAGCGATTCCCCTTCTGGCCGCTAGTCTGCGGGTCGCATGATTGCCACTCTCTCTGGCCGGGATTAGGAAGTGGTTCTCTCTGTGCACACCACCCCTCGACAGATGGACGGTGGCATCAAGTCACTCACGTGCACCGCGGATGACCTAACCAGCCCTTACCCTTGCTGCCGGCTCGGCTGGGGACAGCAGGGAGGAGGGAGGAGACGGAATTCCGCAGCAGCAGCATTGACCAAGCAAGCACTGCTGTGCCTCGCTTCGCTTGCCTGCTGGTAAGCAAAGCAGAGCAAACGATCAGTGGGCGGATTCAGAGCGCCAGAGATTGTTGAATTCGGCGATCGTATATAAAGCACGGAATCCACCATTTTGCGCTCTATCCTTGGTCGTAGAGCTCATCGTCAGGCTGACCTCGCCCAACCCTCTCGCCGTCTCAGATCGAGCTCGCCCTCGCGCGGCGCTCTTTCCTCCTCGGCGACTGCTTCAGCTGTTCTTCCCCTCCCACCCACACAGTGGAGCCGGAGGAATCTGCCTTGGCTAAGGGGACGGCCCGAACGTTGAGCGTCTTTCGACCAAGCCGCGCCTTGCTCTCTCTCCCCCTCTCCCGTCCCTTCTTGTCCTCTCTTCCTTCCAGCCTGTAACGACGCGCCTGCAGAGATCACGGGGATTCGTTCCGTACCTCCGTCCGAACACTGACCAGCCTCGCCGGCACAACATCGACTGCCGCCAGCAGCTCGCTCTGTTTGCTCGTTCCGCACGCGGACCAGTGTCGGCGGCTTTGAGGCAACAGAGTCGACGAAAAAGGGCGAACACCAGTTGACAACAGAGGAGGACGAGGGAAAAGGGAAAAGGGAAGAAGGACGGAAGGAGATGGAGAACGGCCACGCGGAGCAGAGGTCTGGGGGGCCCACCCTGCAGGCCATCAAGTACTCGCGCGGCAAGCTGGAGCTGCTGGACCAGGTGTGCGTGTGCCCGGGCGTGACTGTGTGCGAGTGAATGCTTGCGTGTGCGCCAATGTGTGCTGTGCCGTTGGCGTTGACACCGCTGCGGTGTACCTCTGCTGGTGATGGAATTGTTGGTGGCAGTGGTAGCGGCAGTTTTGGCGGCAGTGGCAGTGGCAGTGGCAGTGGCAGTGGCAGTGGCAGTGGCAGTGGCAGTGGCAGTGGCAGTGGCAGTGGTAGTGGCAGTGGCAGTGGCAGTGGCAGTGGCAGTGGTAGAGACCGCGACAGTTGCAGTTTCAGTGGCTGTCGTATGTCAGTGGGGGTGTCTGTGGCGGTGACAGTGGCAGTGCTGGTGGCTGAGACAGTAACAGCGTTGGTGGTGTTGTCGAGGGCGGTTGCGGTGACAGTGGGAATGGCAGTGGCGATGACAGCAGTGGCAGTGGCGGTGACAGCAGTGGCAGTGGCCTACGACGGTGCGATGGCAGTGGTGGTGGTGGTGGCGTTGGCGGTGGCGGTGGTGGTGGCGGTGGCGGTGGTGGTGGCGGTGGTGGTGGCAGGTATGGTGACAGTTGGAGTGTCGGTGTGGGTATCGGTGGCACTTGCTTTATCATTGGGCACGGCGGTGGCGGCGGGGGCAGGGGTTGCGGTGGCGGTGGTGCTTGCGGTGACAGTGGTGCTTGCGGTGGCTGTGGCGGTGTGGGTGGCGGCAATGGCGGCAACGGCGTGGCGGTGGCGGTGGTGGTGGCATGGATCGGTGGGAGCAGCTGCAGCAGCAGTGACAATGGCAGTGGCAGCGCCCATTGCAGTTGGCAGTGTTGTGGTGGCTGCAGTGGTGATGGCAGTGGTGGCGCGTGGGTGGTTGCGATGGGGCAAGGCAGTGCCCTGATGTGCAGCTGTGCCCTTGTGGTCTGGTAGTGGTGTGGTGGTGGAATGTTCGGTCAGTTGTTTGGTCTGCAGCGCTCTCTCAGCTCTCCCCTGCTGGGTCACTCTGGTGGTGCGACGTCGTGTTCGCACCCCCTGGAGCCCTCATTGGTCGGTTGATTGCGTGGTTGGACCGACTCAACAATTTGAGTGGACCATTCTTTGGTCCTTCACTCAGACACTCACTCCACCCCAGGTGTTATACGCCTGGGGGGGCTGAACCCTGCCTCGCCTCAGCATGGACAGTGTGTGTGTGTGGGGCTGGTTTAGGGTTTCGTTGCACACCCACCCACACCCTCTCGGGCTCGTCGGTCGAGACGGTCCACCGAATCCGGTCGCTCATGATCTCATGAGTCCTGCGGTTTTGGTTGAGGCAACAATTGTCCAGGTTAGGCACCATCTCATTTTGAATGTGTGTGGGTAGGTGGGCGTTGCGGGTGGGGGTGGGGACAAGGCCGTTGAGGTGTGGCACGGTGTGTTTGCTGTGTTGGGCATCAATCAGTTGATGTTGGTGCCATGCCTCAGCAAACGCCAGGGTATGCTGCAAAGCGCAGCAGTGCAGTCTGTGGTTCGTTTCGTACCACCTGGCGTAGACCGTAAGCCTCCTAACGTTTACCGTGCACCTCCTGGCGTAGACTGTGCACCTCCTGG
>SZWC01028689.1:10200-20841 GCA_023375785.1 Penium margaritaceum
AGTGTCCATTGACCACCAACGCCTCCATGAGATAATCAGATTGCTCGGTAATAGAGCCAAGTGTCTCGTCATTCTTGGTTGGAGTGTGCACTACATATGCCATTTTCAAGTTATGGCCTTCACTTTTCCTTGCCACATCACGAAGGTTTGTTATTGCACATCTCTAGTGCAAGAGGACTTGACTGACTTCTCAGGTGTCACGGGGGAAGACATAGACGAAGATCTGGACGTCTTCTATGATGTCGATAGCAACATGGACTACTAAAACTACGGTGAAGATGTCGACAATACTCTTGCTCCAGAATTCTGTGAGCCAAGGCAATTGTGTCATGCATGTGACATCATTAGTTGGCTTCATTCCCTTCCTCCTCCGGTTAGAGTGTGTTTTTTCATTGGACCCCCATTATGAGATGTGTGCAATGCATCTTCTTTCACGTTTCCACCCATTTATAACTTATGTTGGTTTATACAAATATTCCATGCTCGACGCATACAAAATCTTCATGAACATGTACTTAAATTTGACTAAGAATAAATGTAGGAATTTCCTTCTATGTTGATCATTCATTCCATTTCTTTTGGGTCTCCATCATGTCTCCACTACATCTTAAAGCCTGTAAACACGTTGCATGGGGCTGATACTCTTCCATTTCTATTTTTTGCATGATAGCACACGTTTGGGGCTTTTATACCCAAAGAAATAGCATGCAATCAGCTTCGTCTACAAAAAGCACCGAATCTGTATACACACGTGAGCCCAACGATAAGGCGCAATGCTCACCATGTACATTGCATGTTACTTGAGCCGCCCGTACATTATGGCGGTGATGACTTCCACTCGATGTTGAGTTCACATACATGTATTGGTTGGTTGGAAAGTGACAAAGAACCAGGTTGTCTCACTAGGTCGCCGGTGATCAGTCGTTGGGCATAGTAACCATTCATGGAATTGTGGATCATTCACTACCCACTAACTTGCCAATGGTTGAAAAATGAATATGGCATTGTTAAAGAGAACTTTAGTGGACATGACATTATTAACTAAAACGGCATTTAAGTAATGTGCTTGAAGTGCGTTCTGGTGGAGATGCCGTTGCTATAGTTTTGATGTTCGGATATGGCGTGATTAATGTGTAAGACATGGATATCGCATCATTAACAAGAATTTTATGGATGTATGCTTACTCTAGGGTTTTCCCTTTCCTAGGCCATTTTGGCACTCCAGTGCATCAAGTTGGAAAGATACATAAACCTCTTGCAAAAGCAAGTTCGTAGAAAGTTGTTCAGTGGAGACGTCCACATACGTAAAGGATGTAGCAAACTAGGCTGAGTACGTTGCGAGTTGGTTTAGGCCCAAAACAGAATAGAACTCAACAATACGGCCAAGATCGAAAAGCCCATACACCCGTCGTTTTGCATAATAAGTCCCATCCACCCTTAAATCAGAACGATAAGCCATATCTGTCCCTCCATGAGAACGATAAGCCCCATCCGCCCCTGCGTCGAAACGAAAAGCCTTGTCCGCTCCTTTGACACGGATGTGAGTTTGTAGGAGAAAAAAATCAACGATGTACCCCTCTTGTTTGTCAAAAGATGGCATGTCTATGTTGCATGGATGCGGCGTTGACATGCTGATGTCACCTTTTTTGACCCAATCATCACAAACTCCTTAATAGATGGGTTTGTTATTTTTCTTAGGTGGTTTGCGCGAAGTTTGCAAGGGGGGACCGAGACTTCCCATACGTTGAAAGGGAGCCTGCTGGGCCCCGCTAGCGTGATGCTAGTAGGTGCCCGCGCAAAAGTACCCAAAAACCCGGGGTGTAACTATGAAGTGGGTTTGTCTATAGTTTGTATATCAAACAAGGGTATCCAGCTGATCAATATTTCAAAAAAGAGAGGGATTTTGGACTCCCTTATGATCGAGCGGGGATTCCTGCAGATGCTCGTGGACCAAAATCTCCAGTGAAATCCCCCCATTCCCCCCCGCCTCTCAGCAGCCCACTAACCGTCCGTTCCATCCTGGCCTTCAATTGTGAGGGCCTCAACTGGACGGCGGGTGGGTGGGCAGGTGGGCTGCGAGAGGCTAGGGGGCTGTTAAGCCAATCAAAGTGTAGATGGTGAATAGGTAGAAGTTGCGAAGCAAAATATGACTAAGAGTTTTAGACACTAAAGCAATTCATAAATAGCCATAAGTGTTCTTTCATGACAAGTGTCGGAAGTATCGAACATATACATACAAGTGTTGGGTTACGAATGAGGCATAGTCGGGGTCGTTGGGTCGATCGTCGAGCCATGCGTGCAAAGTCGCGTCGTGAGTGGTCAAATTTGAGAAGGTTTGTCGAGAAGTTGGGGGTCTTTAAGAATCGATGGTGTAGATGCAAGATGCATCTTTATGAATCCTGATTCGTCTCGATGTGTCAAAAATTCAACCAAAAGTTTGTGATACTTCTGTTTGTATGTTCAAAAGAGTGCTCAAAGCTGTTGGAAGGTTTGGGAATATCCACTAAGGGCAGGGAAGTTGGCCAGCTTGCCTTCGACCGTCACAGTGAATATCTCGGTCTTCGTGATGCGATGGGTTGTTTGCATAATGACTCTTTTTGTTTAACTACCAGTGTTATTAGCATGAGGCATTAGTCAAGAAAAATCTTTATTCTTCTTCATATATTAGATGCATTCTATTTTAATGGTTAAAAATAAAATATGGTTAATTTCGAACAAAGTACTAGAAAAAAGTTCTTTATTTAGAAAAACGTTATGATCTTTTAAGCTCTCTTTATGTAGTCAAGAAAAAAAATCAGAAATATTTATTCCTTTAATTCCTATTAGAGGTGTTAAGGAAGACATGAAGATAATAAATGACGTTTTTAGTTCGGATGAAACAAAGGAAAAATAAGAAACTTAGCTAAAGAATTACAAGAAGATACTGATGAAAAAATTATTATTGATTGGAAAAGTTTAAAATTTATTTAATTCACACAAATAATTCTTTTCAGAAAAAGAAAAATTTAATACTTCTTTGGAAAAAAATTAAACAATTAGAAGGAAAAAGCTAAATAGCTATATAGAATAGGTAAAAGAGTAAAAAAGAGTTGTTTTGAGTTAACTACTTTAGCTACTGTTTGTAAAAATATTAATTTACACCAATATATTCTGCTAGGCATAGGAGAAAAAACAACGGATTGAAGAAAAATGGTATCTCAGCTGATGTCTTTGAATCTTTTATTGCAGCATTATATTTAGAAAAAGGAGAAAACAATTAAATAATTTTTTATGATTAACTTTATTTACTTGAATAAAAGGAAAAGAAAACATAACATGAGATTATAAAATTCAGTTACAAGAATTATGCCAAGCTGAACAAAGTTATGTAATTTATAAGTTAATCAAGAAAATCAAATATCTTACAATGTAAAAAAAAAATTGTTGTTCAAGTAAGTGACAGAATGGAAAGCGTTTCCAAAAGAGGAGAAGGAAAAACTAAAAAACCAGCAGGCGAACAGGCAGCCAAAAGAGCGCTAAAACCACTTACAGAAAATACCAAATAATGAAAACACTAGTGATCGGGGATACATTTGCTCAATTAGGAAGGAAGAATATCATGAAAGAATTGATAAATTGAATGAACGATTGAGAAATTGATTTAGTAATTGCTACTATAGAAAATACTACTCACGAGTAAAAAACTACTAACAAAAATGCACACTAAAAAATGTTAGGGACTTATGTACGTTAAGCATGTAACACTTCCCCTCCTTTTTGCTGTGAAATCCTGGCACGTATACAGATGTGGCCCGGTGACAGTGGAAGTAACTGTCAATGAGATGATCGACGTCTCGAAGGTTGTCGTATGGTTTCCAAATGTTATGCGTGGCTTCATAACCACATTTTGCCTTGTCATATCGGCCGTGCTGGTCGCAGCCTCTTGTGAATAATCGCTCGAGGTACGCGTCTCATGGTAGCTATAGCGTTGCCATGTCACCCATAAAATCTGGTCGGCGGCTGAGTGCATTTGGCAGGTTGATTTTGCCTGGCCGGTACTCAATATCGTAGGCGAACCCGGATTTATGAAACTCTATCCATCGGGTTTGATGGCGACTGAGATTTGGCTCTGTCTTCAAGTATTTGAACGCGTGGTGGTCGGTGCGCACGATGCGCCTTGAGAGTTGCGCCTTTTACTCCTGCCCGTTGACATTTCATAACTCATTTTTCTGCAACTTCCCCCCCTTTTTGGCCTAATGCTTACTTGGAAAATTGCGAGCGATGTGCCCAATTGTTTTCAGTTGTAGCAGCTTTGCATATCTCTCTAGTCAATGGCATCCACTTCCATTGGAGTCAAAGAGTCCGCTGACTGGTTCTTTCCATTTCCACCATGATTGTGGATAGAAGGTCGTCAACCGTAGGATTCATGGATTCGAGCTTTGTAGTCGATGCTGTGAATCCTTTCTATCACTAGGATGATCCACGTCAAGTTGTTTTGGATGAAAAAAACAGCGATTTCTCGCTAGATGTCTTGTTTGAGCCCGTTGTTGTAGTGAAAACAGAGTTCATCGGGGGCGATGTATGCACCGGTGATAATCTCGTGGAAAAATTGCGTATACTCTACCATGCTAGAATGTAGACGGAGATGCTAGAGCTCATACCGTGCGTTGGAATTCACGTTTAGTCGTCCAAAGCGTGCGAGTATCGTGCGGAAGAATTCATTTCAATTGGTAGGTGGTGTCAGCGTGTCTTGCCACTATGGGTTGATCTGCTCCAAGGGTAGAACGCCCACGGTCCGCGATATGAGACGGGCACTGTTGGCTGTTTATTAGGTTCTGCCGGTCTCCTACCGTCGTTGGATGGTCTTTACGTCGGACCACAAACTTCGTACCATGCCAAGCAAAAGCGCGGCCGCGGGGTCAATTCTCTTGTGATCGTCGTTGGCCCCATCAGTAGAGAAGTACACCTTTAAACTCGTCAGGCACATCCAAACCATTGGTCCTTTTGAATTTGCAAGATCGAACATTTGTGGTTGAGCCAGACGAATTCTGGATTTTCTCGAGAGTTGGGAATTTCCCTCGACGAGCACCGATTCACGCGCACTTGTGTTGCAAAGAGCCTCCATCGTGATGTTAAGTTGTTGGAGCACGTGGTTGTTGATTCGTACAATGCCACCTGTCGTACCTTGTTCTGTGACCCGCGAGGGCGTATGCTGAGCAATCCCAACAGGCCCTGATCACACAATGGTAGAGGCGGGGTTCCGAAACTGACTAAACTAGTTATAGTCAAGCTAGCAATGTCGCCAACGGCCGTTGCGAGCTCTCGCGGAGTGCGTGGTAAGCTCATTAACCGGCCGACTACCTCGCAAGGAGCTTGCAATGGCGGGATCGAATGCTGTCCGTGGTGGAAACCAACTAATCAGTTAGAATCCTCCGCCAGGGAAAACCACCAATTTATTTCAACTAAAGGAACTAAAAGATCACACCACGTCTAGATGCTAACTAATTAGATGGTTTCTTACGTAGCCAACCACATGCATGAAGCTTAGTGTCGTGCTTGCGGTGACAAGTGATGCAAGGGATGAGGGAGCGAATTAGTTGGCGGATGAGCTTGCGTATTACATTGTGTTTTTGATATTTCTTATGAGCAAGGGCGCGGCGTGCAGAGTCCACGGCGGAGGAATGTTTGATGCGTAGTTAAACCTAATCTGACGTGACCTGCTTGACCTCTGCCGCACGCAACTACACCAACTAATAATTTTAATTGTTAGTTCAGGTTTAGTGAAATAACACCAAAATCTGCCATAAAACATAGTTAGAAGTAATTAGTTTGTTGCTTTCACGCTTTTGTCTGACTAATTAGTTAAGCGCGCAAATCCTTAGTTTGAACTCATAACTAATGTAGTGAGTCTCGCATCCCCACCTGAGTGTGTCGAGAGGGATGCTTCCACCCATGTCTCCCTGCCCCATTCCGGAGCTTAAGGGTGAGGCTGGTCGTGGTCGAAATGGAGGGTTAGATTGAATTTCTAAACTCGCGGCTCCTTGGTTGGTTTGGATGGTTGAAACATTGATTTTTTACAGTTTTCATCACCATTTTCTCCATAATCATGACGGTTGCCAATGTCGAAGCTGTGTGTACATGAGACATGCGCACATCCAAACATTTGGGTCGGTGGACATGATCCTATGTGTCGTCAGATCCGTTCCATCGTGGCCCGATCGACTAGGGAGACATCCCCATGCCACTTACCTTGCCTAGAGCATGTCCAAAGAGCGGCCATGCTCTGCACAGATAGTCCAACTAACTTCACCGACGGAAGTGAGCTGTCGATCGAATTGCGGAATTGGCCGCAGGTGGGAATGGGTGCGCGACATTTCACCCAGTTCATCCATCCACAAAATTCAGGACACTCTGTGTCCTCCGCGTTCTATGAAGTGCTAGGCCACTGAGTAGGTCACGGGTGTGCGTGGGTAAAGTCTATGGTTTCACCCATATCCACCCGTACTCACCTGTTCCCACCTGCGAAGGGAAGCCGACCGTCCCTGCCAGATCGTGAAAGAAATGCATGCTGTGAGAAATAAATGAGGCAGCGAATCTCGCTTGCCAATTGTATGTTGAGCCAGTGATGGTAAAAAAAAAAAGCAAGGATCCAATGTTGCACTAAGGTGCTCAGGGTTACGTAGCAAGCTTTGCAAAGTTGACTACAAGTGAAACCAAAAGAGTTTCGAAGACAAACGTATGGAAAAAGAATGTCAAAATTCCAATTCATATGAACTTTATGCGTAATGTGTTTGTTCCGTTTGATGTAATTGTTATGCTTGTCCTCTTCCCAAAGTAATACAAATGTGACCTTTGTAAAAGGTTTTCTGGAATCACATGTGCAAATCAACATTTGGAAGTCAATATTCTTTAAACATTTCTTTATTTTACCCATTTTAACACATGGATTTGTTCCATGGACTACATTCCACGTGTGTCCATGTCTATGTACATATACATGCAGTCATTTATGAATCTTAAAAATATAATATTTGAGTCATTTGTGTCATATCTATTCAATTTATGTAGTATTTTCTTCACATTAATATGATCCAAGCATCCAATGACAATGATTTGTTGTGATTACGTGTGTGACAAAAATCACTTGAAAGAAGGTGAATAATTCATCGTAGATTATAAGTTACATCATGTTCCAGAATATTTCTCCTTTCTTAAGCACATTGATCTAACAATTCAGTTTTTGTGTAGTGTAACTTAGATCCGGGTATGTGGGCTCAGCTGTCTTGGGGCGTGTAGCAGTTAGTTCCTGGCTAGTTGGGTTACATAGTAACCCTTTGTTTTTACTTCTCTTCGTCAAGAGAAGTATTTTCTAGAATTTTTTGAACGAAGAGAAAACGATTCCTAAATAAGGTGGTTCATGAACCCGGTATTATTATGAACAAAAAATCCACCAAAATTGATTAATTGAGTAATATAGCATTCCTACCAAAGTGAAATGTATAAATAGGATTTTTAGACCAATTATCCATGACTACAATTCATTCCATACCTCCAAATATTTTATCATCATATTTCATGATTAATGACGTAGAAAATGCACTTTTTCTTTCTCAATTCACCAAATGGTAAGAGTTCCAACTCTAGCATGCTTGAAAGAGTTATAAAGCCACATAAATCCACATAAAGTCACATAAAGCCACAAAAAGCCACAAAAAGCCACATAAAGCCACAAAAACCCACATAAAGCCACATAAAGCCACAAAAAAGCCGCAAAGAGCCACATAAAGCCACATAAAGCCACATAAAGCCACATAAATCTACATGAAGCCACATTAAGCCATACAAAGCCACACAAAGCCACGTAGAGCCACATAAATCCATATAAAGCCACGTAGAGCCACATAAAGTCACATGGAGCCACATAAAGCCACTTATCACCACATAAAGCCACATAGAGCCACATGAAACCACATAAAGCCACATAACGTCACATAAAGCCACATAGCGCTACAAAGAGCCACATAAAGGGACATCAAGTGACATAAAGCCACAAAATGCAACACAGAGTCACATAAACCCACATAGAGCCACATAAAGCCACATAAAGCGATTTAAAGCCACATAAAGCGACATAAAGCCATGTAAAGCCACATAAAGCCACTCACAGCCACATAGATCCACATAGTGCTACATGCAGACACATAAAGGAACATAAAGCCACATAAATCCACATAAAGCCAATGGTAGTCACAGTGGCACTCGCAGTGACAGTGACAGTGACAGAGATAGTGACAGTAACAGTCACAGGGACAATGACAGTGACAGTAACAGTCACAGGGACAATGACAGTGACAGTAACAGTCACAGGGACAATGACAGTGACAGTGACAGCGACAGTGACAGTGACAGTCATAGTGTGTGTGTGTGTGTGTGTGTGTGTGTGTGAGAGAGAGAGAGCGAGAGCGAGAGCGAGAGCGAGAGCGAGAGCGAGAGCGAGAGCGAGAGCGAGAGCGAGAGCGAGAGCGAGAGCGAGAGCGAGAGCGAGAGCGAGAGCGAGAGCGAGAGCGAGAGCGAGAGCGAGAGCGAGAGCGAGAGCGAGAGCGAGAGCGAGAGCGAGAGCGAGAGCGAGAGCGAGAGCGAGAGCGAGAGCGAGAGCGAGAGCGAGAGCGAGAGCGAGAGCGAGAGCGAGAGCGAGAGCGAGAGCGAGAGCGAGAGCGAGAGCGAGAGCGAGAGCGAGAGCGAGAGCGAGAGCGAGAGCGAGAGCGAGAGCGAGAGCGAGAGCGAGAGCGAGAGCGAGAGCGAGAGCGAGAGCGAGAGCGAGAGCGAGAGCGAGAGCGAGAGCGAGAGCGAGAGCGAGAGCGAGAGCGAGAGCGAGAGCGAGAGCGAGAGCGAGAGCGAGAGCGAGAGCGAGAGCGAGAGCGAGAGCGAGAGCGAGAGCGAGAGCGAGAGCGAGAGCGAGAGCGAGAGCGAGAGCGAGAGCGAGAGCGAGAGCGAGAGCGAGAGCGAGAGCGAGAGCGAGAGCGAGAGCGAGAGCGAGAGCGAGAGCGAGAGCGAGAGCGAGAGCGAGAGCGAGAGCGAGAGCGAGAGCGAGAGCGAGAGCGAGAGCGAGAGCGAGAGCGAGAGCGAGAGCGAGAGCGAGAGCGAGAGCGAGAGCGAGAGCGAGAGAGAGAGAGAGAGAGAGAGAGAGAGAGAGAGAGAGAGAGAGAGAGAGACAGAGACAGAAACAGAAACAGAGACAGAGACAGAGACAGAGACAGAGACAGAGACAGAGACAGAGACAGACAGAGAGACAGAGACAGAAACAGGCACAGGCACAGAGACAGACACATAGACACAGACAGCCACACACACAGAGACAGACCACACCACACCACACCACACCACACCACACCACACCACACCACAGCATACCACACCACACCACACCACACCACACCACATCACATCGCACCATACCACACCTCACCACACAACACGACACCACACCACACCATGCACCATACAAAAGTAAAACCAAAGATTCAAACAAGACAAGGCATAAGCAAGAATAGAAATAGAAATAGAAACACAAACTGAAAGAAACCAAACCAAAAAATCGACACACAAACAGAAACAGAAGATAAGACAGAATCAGATACAAAAACAAAAAGATGAAAAGTCAAAAAACAAAATTATCAATGGAACAAGATTTTAAAAAAATCCAGAAAAGAAATGAAAAAGTTCAAAAGAACTGGAAAACAGACACAAAATAGTGACAGTCTGAGAACTACAAACAGAGACAGAGACAGAGACAGAGACAGAGACAGAGACAGAGACAGACACAGACACAGACACAGACACAGACACAGAGACAGAGACAGAGACAGAGACAGAGACAGACACAGACACAGACACAGACACAGAAACAGAAACAGAGACAGAGACAGAGACAGAGGCAGAGACAGAGACAGAGACAGACACTGAACCAAACAAAATCAGATGCAGAAACAGAAACAGCAACAAAAACTGAGACACAAACAGAAACAAGACAAAAACAAAAAAAACAAACAAAAGTAAAAGAGCAACAGGAGCAAGGAAACAAAAATTTAGAGAAATTTTAAAACAGACTTCAAAACGAAGTTTTAAACAAAAAGAGACATAAACAAGGACAAAAATAATAACAGAAACAGAAACAGAAAAAATCCACACCACACCACACCATACCACACCACACCACACCACACCACACCACACCACACCACACCACACCACACCACACCACACCACACCACACCACACCAAAGAGACAGAGACAGAGATAGACGCGGAGCCAGAGGCGAAGACAGAGACAGAGACAGAGTCAGAGACAGAGACAAAGACAAAGACACAGACAGAGACAGAGACAGAGACAGAGACAAAGACACTGAACCACACAACAAAATCAGACGTAGAAACAGGAACAGCAACAGAAACTGAGACACAAACAAAAACAAGAAAGAAACAGAAAAACAGACAAATGTAAAAGAGCAACAGGAGCAAGGCAACAAAAATTTACAGAAATCATAAAACAGACTTTAAAAAGAAAATTGAAACAAAAAGAGGCATAAACAAGTAAAAAAATAAAAACAGAAACAGAAACAGAAATCCACACCACACCACACCACACCACACCACACCACAGCA
>SZWC01028691.1:0-27538 GCA_023375785.1 Penium margaritaceum
CATGCACGCAAGGACCTCACTCTTCCGCTTTATTGGGTAGAGGTAGAGTTTCCGGCTGTGGTCATCGATGAAGGTGAGGAAGTAGCGAGCTCCGCCGATGGAGCTCTCAAGCGGTCCACACACATCTTTGTGTACCACTACCAGTTTTGCCGATGCACGCGTCCCCTTGGCGACAAACGGTTGCCGAGTTGATTTGCCAATGATGCATGGCTCACACACGGTCTCCTTGGTTCCATCAAGGCCGCTGATATGGAGATCCTGCAGCACTTCCCTCTTAGCCATCTCCTTCACTGTCGATGGAGAAATGTGGCAGAGTCGGCGGTGCCATAGGTCCAGGTCTCCTCCATCCTTCGTTGCAAGATTGGCGGTGTTGGACCCCACCCGGCTGCTGAGGATCTTTGCGTGTAGCAGGTACAAGTCTTCCTCCCTCTTGGCACACGCAATCACCTCACCTTTGCCCTCTTTGCGGATGACGGCCTCCTTCTTTGTGAAGAGTACCTCAAGTCCCTTGTCGGTAAGGCGGCTGACGGAGAGCAGGTTTGCCCAAAAGTTGGGCATATGCAACACATCGTAGATTGTGCTCGTGACAGGTTTTCCATCCACAATTGACTCAATGCGAACGTTACCCTCACCGGCGGCCACCTCTGTGTTTCCATTGGCCACCGTCATGCGTCTCTCCGATGCGCCGTAGGTGACAAATGCCGCCCTGTTGCATTGTGTGTGGCGGCCTGATCCGGAGTCGATAACGGCAACTCCCGGATCCTTCAAGTTGGAGTTGTACGCCATAAGGGCGTGCTCATCTTTCTTCCCGCCCCGCTGCGACCGATCTGTTTTCTTCTTGGGACAGCTGCGGACATAGTGGCCCTCCTTGCCGCAGTTGAAGCACTCCCCCTTCTTATCACCCTTCTTGGTGCCCTGTTTGGCACCCTTCCACTTGTCGCCTCGGCCTCCACTTTGAGGATGAACCGTGTAAGCTGAACTTGATGCCGATGCACTCTCTCGACCGCCACGTCGCATCCACTCATTGCGCACGTACTCAGCAACCTTCGGGTACTTCAGCTCGTCGGAAGGCCAGCCACTAAGGACTGTGATCATGGGACTCCAACTGTCCGGCAAGGCCTGAAGGAGGATCATAGCTTGCAACTGAGAGTCGACATCCCAACCAATGGCCACGCACTCCGCTGCGAGTGACTCAATCTGCTGCATGATCTCCATGATTTTCTCGCCTTCGTTGGCTCGGAGGTTGACGAGCCGTTTGAAGATGAAGACCTGATTGGCAAGGTTGCTTGACTGGTAGATGGAGCAAAGTTTTGACCATGCATCTGCGGCCAGGGTGCATCCTTGGATGTGTCCAAGTTGTGGTGGGCATAACGCGGACACAAGGAGCGCCAACGTCTTTTTGTTGCGCTTCTTGTATGCCTCCTTCACCTCAGCCGTTGCAGTCTCCGGCGGAGCAGTCTCATCACCTTCTACAAGCTCAAGCAGTCCCTTGTTGTCGAGGAAGACCTTAAACTGTCACCTCCACAAGGCGAAGCCTGTCCCATCAAATTTAAGGACAGCGCGGCTGCTCTCGTGCTCGCTGGTTGCCATGTCTTGCTGTTGGAAACGTGAAATCAAGCTGGCTTTGAACCCCTTAGAGGCGTGAGCCCATAACCCTTTGTTGGTCTGAGGGTGAGTGTGCACCCTGGAGGGTCCCTAGCAATGGCTGGTTCACACCACCAACTGTTTTTGGAGAGACTGAAACTATGGAGGCAACTGGTTCCAAGGATGGCAGAAAACTGGTCAGAGAGTGAGGCAATAGTTTTGGCCTCAATTGAATGGGGATGAAAACTTGATCAAGGCTCACATGCAGTGGCATTTTATAGCCACTGATCTAAGCTTTCCAGAACACCAAAGCATGCCAGATTTGAAGCTTCCTAGCAGATTCTATGGCTTCTAGAGTGGCCCTTGATAGGCTGTCCTTTTCCCACCTAGGAAGGCATCCCTTCCCTCGTCTAGAAGCTTCTGCCCCTTCCTAGATTCCTCAGCTTGCTTCTAGTAGGAGGGAAGGTTTCCAGAAGACCAAGACACCTCTAGATGCCTTGTAGGACAAGTCACCCCTTCTAGAAGGTGAGCCACCTTTCTGGAGCCTCACCTGGCCTTATAGAAACTTAAAGAGGAACTCTAGAGGTTGAGCTAGCTTCCTGGCATCCATTTTCCACCTCCCTTGAGGCAGGGCAGAATTTCATCTTGTGGGACTTGAACCCGGGCCCTTGCCTCTAGAGGTGGATACCATTAACCACTAAGCCACTAAGGCTTGTCTTTTTGGTGTTCCTTTTTGGAGTTACTCCTACCATGGTGAGGAGCATCATTCCAACACTAACTCCCTACTCTTTCCTGGACTGGCCCAGTCATCCCACATCGTGAAGCACCGACTTCCTCATCCTCTGACTCCCAGCAGCTACATCTCTTCTCTCACCTCATCAGTCTACCCATCCCGACGTAGCACAAACACTCGTCGCACAACAAAGTCTCATGTATGTACCACCACCAACAGCAGTAACACAGCAGCCGCTTCAGCCGCTTCACTCCATCCCTTGGCTCTAGCTCCCCTTGTCCCTACTGAGTCCTTGTCCCCGTCGGCCAACTCCCTCGACCCAGCAGCAATTGTCTTCCTCTGCTTCTCCGACGCGATGGTCATCACCATCCCCTTGATCGCATCTACTCCTAAGTCCTTCCTTTTGTCTCACTTTCCTCTTTCACGATCCTTGTCTCTCCCAGCCTCCCCAGTCAACCCAGAGGACGCCATCATCTTCCAGCCGTGGTTCCCTTCTGTCGACAAGCTGGTGCACCTACCTCTTCATACCCTTGTGACATTGCGGGGGGCTGTTGGAAAAATATCTCCATGTTCACAAGGCTGTACCTGGGTACAACATACGACGAGTATGGCACATGGAGACCCGAACATCTCACACGGATCCCGCTTGGAAATAAATGGGAAATACTCTCACGACGCGGTTCATGACGTGAGCTCAATCATCCTCTTTCGGTCGTTAGTAGCGGATACGAAAACCAGCCAACGGCACACGTGTGACCGTCAACGACTCCGTCAGCACCAACAGACGGCGAACGGCACCGGCTCCCGCTCAACTTCACTGAAAACCCCCGGGCGGTCCGGACCCCGCTACATGCCAACGGTCCACCCTCCAACAGGGGCACCGTTGAAGTCCCCAAACCCCAGGAACCCCGTGCCTGGTCACGATCGGCTCCAGCACAAGGAGTCGCTTCACGAATCCAAGATGTAGCAAGATGCTAGCACGGCTTTGGCACCGCCTCTCTTTTCGCCCACCATAGCTGGGGGCATCCCTAGGTTAGGATCAGCAATAGTACTTAGGAGAGTACCTGACCTTGTATCTGTTACCCTTTGTGGTCATTCATCAATCAGGTATGGCTTTCCCTTCGGCCCGGGCTTCTGCCCTGCCCCTACTCCGGCTCGGCCTTTCGGCCCGCCACCAGTTCCTGTTGTTCCTCATTGCCTTCATTTCCGCTCACATCCGTGTAGCCCGCTCAGATATATCAAGGCACGTAGACTTGGTTGATCCGCCAGCTCGCGCACATGCGTTGTGGCAAGCTCAACAAACTGACTTTCGTGCTGGCATCCTGACGTTATGGCACTTTCATCATGACTCCGCTCTCATCCCGTATGTCTACATTGCGGCCCTTGGTCATCAATGTTATCTCTTTTTTTGGCCCGCGCTTCGTCCCTGCAGCCCTTGCTTTCTGGCGGCCCGTGCCTCGGCGCTACGGCCTTGCGGCCTGTGCCTCTGCATTGCCACCACCAATCCATCATTATGCCTCTATCATGGTTTGACATTGCTAGTTACTTCCCTTTGCACTCGTGCATATGCACTATGCCTAGTCCTGATGATCTCACCAAGTTTCCAGCAGCGCTCATCCTTCGGACCGCGCCCAACCTGTTGAGCTGTTCCTCATGCGTGCAGGAATTCCTCAAACGTCTCTCTTGCCATCTACAATTTGCTGACAGGAGGAATGTACCAACTTCACGTTTTGGAAGATCCGTATCTGCCTCCTTTTGGAGGAGAGGGGCTTGTGGGAGGTGGTGAGCGGCGACGAGTCAGCTCCAAACCCACAAGAAACAGGCATCATCACAGCACAATTGGTGGCAGGGACGATGCCGCAAAGGGGTGCCGCCGATGCAGGGTCATCTGCGGCTACACTTGCGACCTATGAGGAGTGGAAGAAAAAGGACAGGCAAGCCTAGAGGTTGCTTGTCAGCACCATCTCCAACGCGCATCTTCAGTATATGAGTGACAAGGCTACTGCAAGGAGGGTCGGGACATGTTCTGCAAGAAGTCCGAGAGCAAGGATCCTGCATTCCTCATGCTTTTGGAGGAGAAGAAGATGGCACTAAAAATGCAAGGTGGTAAAGGGATGGAGGCAAAACCTGGACAGGGCTGGCGAAGCAGCTGAGAGCGGCCGGTAACCCTGTGGAAGAGACGCGCTTCATCCTCCTCTTATTGAGGGGACTCCCAACCAGCTACGACACGGTGAGAGAGACGCTGGAGTGCCAGTCAAGTCTCGATCTCGACTTCATCTGTTCACACCTGGTGTGGGTGGAATTACGTTGCAATGCACCAAAGTGCAATGGCGGTGGTAGCAGTGAAGCAGCTTTTGTGGCCACCAACTCGCATAACCAGTAACAGCAACAGTCTGGGCAGCAGAGAGGCAAGGAAAAAGGCAAATGCCACTATTGCCGAAAGGAGGGACACTACAAAAAGGAGTGTTACAAGCTGAAGAGGGACCAGAAGGAGCAGCAGTAGTAGCAAAAGCAACAGCCTCCACAAAAGCAGCAGTAGCAGTCACAGCAACATCAACAGTAGCAGAAACAGCAGCAGCAGAACCAGGCTGGAGTACTTTGGCAACATGAACGTGGCAATGAAGGTGTGCAACCGCCTCTTCATGGCAAAGTTTGATATGTCACAGGTGGAGAAGGCGGATCTCGCATGGTACAAGGACTCAGGGTGTACCAAGAGCCTGACATACCACAAGGAGTTGTTTATGCAGCAGCTCTCCATTCCTCCCCGACCGATTAATTTGGATGATGATTGGATGGTGTATGCTGAGGGGATTGGGATTGTGGACATGTGGTTGGAGACCCCACGTGGCATTGAAGTGGGAGTATTCCATGGCGTGTTGTATGTACCTGATACTGCGTTCAACCTTCTCTCAGTGTCCTCTCTGGCCAACATAGGACTACGAGTCGTCTTTGATGATGACTATGGCTACATCCTCGACAAGGAAACGGGAGAGGAATTGGCCCGGTCGGTGAATGAAGGCGACATGTACCGCCTGTTGGGGGCAACCAAGATCACGCGTGAGCAAAGTCTTGCAGCATTGGTGCACGCCATAGATGGCGAAATCTAGCATGTGCGCTACGGATACATCGGCATGCGTGCCTTGCAACAACTTCAAACAAAGCAGATGGTGTGTGACTTGCCCACCATCTCTAACTTTGAGTAGTAGTTCTGCATCGGCTGTTTGGAGGGGAAGCAGCATCACGAGGCGTTCTCAGGGGCAGGGGAGCACGCGAAGGAGGTGCTGGAGCTGGTCCACACAGACTTGTGTGGTCCAATGCAGACACAGAGCTTTGAAGGCTCTAGGTATTTTCTCACCTTCATTGATGATTGCAGCCGTTATACTACTGTGTACTTCGTTTCCTCCAAGGACCAGTGCTTTGACATGTTCAAGGAGCTCAAGGTAATGGTGGAGAACCAGAATGGCAAGAAGATAAAGGCGTTGCGCAACGACCATGGCAGAGAGTGCCTGAGCAAGGAGTTCTAGGACAACCTCGCAGCAGCAGGCATCAAGGCGTAGCATACCGTGCCATATTTTCCATAGCAGATTGGCATAGCAGAACACGCCCACCGCACCATCGTTGAGTCAGCGCGCTCCATGTTGCATGTGACTCGGCTCACCTATGACTTCTAGGCTGAAGCACAAAGCACTGCAGTGTACATCAAGAACCGCTGTCCAACCAAGGAGTTGCAGCAGATGACGCTGTATGAGGCATGATTTGGCAAAAAGCCGAGCATGGGCCACTTCCGTGCGTATGGCAGCTTGGCGCACATGCACGTGCCCAAGGAGAAATGGAAAAAATGGGATGCAAAGAGCGCGTAGATGTTGATGATTGGCTATGACGTAGCAAGCAAGGCCTATCGCCTCTATGAGAGGGATACAAGCCACCTCATCATCTCATGGGAAGTCGTTTTCAATGAAAACAACGTCATCGGCACCAACATCATCTTCAAAGAGGCAATAGAACCAGTAGCCGACAAAGCAGTGGGAGGAGACACTCTCCCTGACTCCGTCTCTCCTGACCTTTCTTCTACTGTTACAGTGGGAGAACCACTGTACTCTCCCATGTCTGATCCAACAGATACAGCGGCCTCATCGGCAGAAGCAGAGGAAGGAGATGCAGCACCACCAGTTGCAGCAGTTGTGCCAGCAGTACCACACCAGGTACCCGCTAACTCCAGCACGAGGTCGCAGGTACCCTCTCAGGGTGCGTTACAAGCCAAGTGAGCGCAGCCATTTTAGGATGCTGCAGAAACCAGAACAGATGAACGTTGCAGTTATAGCAGATTCAAATGAGCCATTGTCATACAAGGAGGCCATGGCTACACCAGATGGAGCAGATTAGGCGCAAGCTGTACAGCAAGAGATACAATCACAACTCGACAACGGCACGTGGGAGCTGACTGAGCGTCCACCTAGACGTAAGGTGATCAAGTGCAAGTGGGTGTTCAAGAAGAAGCGAGGAGAAGATGGCAACCTGGAAAAGTACAAGGCGAGGCTGGTTGCCAAGGGCTACTCACAGTAAGAGGGTATTGATTCAACAGAAATCTTTGCCCCTGTTGCAAAGTTTGCCTCCGTGCGCACGCTCTTCTTGTATGCAGCAGCTAAGGACTTCGAGATTCACCACATGGATGTCAAGACGGTATTCTTAAATGGTGACTTGGAGGAGGAAATCTACATGGAGCAGCCGGAGGGGTTTGTCATGGATGGCCAGGAGCACCTGGTTTGCAAGCTGTACAACTCATTGTACGGTATGAAGCAAGCGTCACGTACTTGGAACTAGAATCTGGATGCAGCGCTGAAGTGCATTGAGCTTGAGCGCAGCGAGTGTGACTATAACGTCTATCACTAGCTGCATGGTCATGAGGTACTCATCATCATCGTCTATGTAGATAACATGCTCCTTCTTTCCAATTGTATGTTTACACTACAGGAGTTCGAGGCCATGCAAGATCACTTTCAAATGTGTGATCTCGGGGAGGCGTCATACTTCCTTAGCATCTAGATCACGCGTGACAGTAAATGATGCTCTCTCTCGCTACAGTGGAGTCGCTCCATCAAGGATGTGTTGCAGCAGTTCGGCATGGCAGAGGCAAAACCCATCGCTACGCCGCTTGAGACGCGGTAGTACCTCTTGAGTTTCAGTGGAGTACATGCAAATGAGTGGCATAAGTACCAGATCACTGTCGGTAGTCTCATGTACCTGATGGTGGCAACCAGGCCAGACCTCGCACAGGCTGTGAGCGTTGTGAGCAAGCACATGGCTAATCCTGGACCTGAGCACCAGTAGGCAGTGAAGCGAATCTTTCGCTACCTTGCTGGAATCATCAACATCGGCATCACCTACAACGGCAACGACAACATCGTCATCGGCTACACAGACAAATATTGGGCTTCAAACCCTGAGGACCGCAAGTCCATCTCTGAACATGTGTTCCTCATAAATGGCGCGGCCATCAGCTAGTGCAGCAAGCAGTAGGTGGTCGTGGCCACCTCTAGGACGGAAACTCAGTACGTCTCTCTCAGCTTTGGAGCCAAGGAAGCAGTTTAGCTTCAATATCTCATGGCACAGATGAGTGGGAGTATAGCAGTTCCAGTCCCTGTGCGCATCAACAACCAGAGCGCAATTGCACTCGCCAAGAATCCTGAGCACCATGCACGCACCAAGCACATTGACATTGCATATCATTTCATCATGCACATGGTGCAGGAGGGTGCTATCAGGATGGAGTACACTCCAACCAGCAAGCAAGTCGCTCATTTCTGCACCAAGCAAGGGACTTGTGAGAAGCAGCAGTTCTGCATGAAAGCATGTGGACTCAGCCCACTCTGGTTGTGGCGAAGTGGGAGATAGTTGGACGTAGGGCCATCCGGCTCAGTTTCAGGTCCACAGGAGCAAGTTCTAGGAAACTAGCAGATGCCTTGTCCGATTATCAATCCGTCTACACCATTTGAAAGATCAGGTGGCAGATTGTCTACGGTCCAAGTTTCAGGCCGATCCAACGGTCGGATTGGGAGATATAAATCCTCAAAATTTCCTGTGTCATGGAGTGTTGTTGTCTGATCACCCACACAACAGTCTGGGTGATCATGGGTGATGGCTCCATGCCTTAGCCTGAGAAAAGAAAAAAGGCAAGAGGTCCAGGGTCAAGACCTGATGGAAAAAACATCCAAAAAATGTCCTTGGTCTTAGGATTGCCTTGTCAGAGTGTACTGACTAGGATAAAAGTACCTCTCCTTAATTTTTAGGTAAGGTGAGATCCTTGTGTGCTAGCCATGGACACATGGCAAATCGCCATGGGATTGTGGGTTATGTGACAACTAGGAATGAGCCATGCGAGCATTCTGTAAGTTGTGTGTGACTTGTCAGCCTGATTGCTAGGCTGATTTCCTCTCTTGTTTGAGATTGTGGACTCTAGTGTGTGAGCCTTGGCCTCCATGGCGAAGTGGTGTGGCTTGTGAGAGGGCTGACTTGCCCATGCTCTAGCTCTATATGTACACCATCATTTTGAGTGACTCAACAACCATTCTTCAGTACAAATGATGCCCTTTCAGTCCCACATGCTCGCTGCTCCAAGGCTCCCTCTCTCCTCCAGATCCAACAGGTTCGTCGCTGCTCACCACCTCCCACAAACCCCTTTTCTCCAAAAGAAGGCAGATACGGATCTTCCCAAACATCAGGTTTGGATGTCCCTATGACGTCTACAAAGGTTTGACTACCGTCACGAGACCTGTGCTGCCATTTGGAGCCTTAAGTATCACTAAGTGATACTTGACGCTCCCCTTGAATGACGGTTGTACCTCTTTTTCTGTTGCTACGATTGCGAGAAATGAATCTAATAGAAAATTGATTTAGAGGCCAGCAGAATGGGAATTTAGGAAAACCAAATCCACCTCTCAAATATTCAGTAGAAAACCTTTCAAATGGACCATATAATAGGGTCATGAACAAGGACCCTTTCAAAGATATGCCCTTTTGAAAATACGGTTTGATACTGCTCCTATTCAAGCTCAGAACAACCAACTTATAAACATTCTTTTTCCAAAACGTATGAATAGAATGAAAATAGTTTTACACAAATGGAAATCTTAGGAAAAATAATATCATTTGCATGCGAAATCATTTTTAGTTCAGCAAGAAATGGCACTGTTTTGGTCATAACATGGTGATTGTCTTGCTCCGAGAGTAGCTCTGGCCGACCTGGTTTTGAGCATAAGTTTACAAACACTTGATGGATCTTTTTGATATTGGGCTCGTTGAAATGCATGTCTTTTAAAATTCAAGATCAATTGGTCAAATTTCAAATTGGGTCAAGGTTTGACCCTAACATGTAACTCTCAAACTGTCAGTCTGTATTTGCTTCAAAGAGCAAAATCCAGTTGTGAAACGAAGTGTTGGATTTGGAGGAGAGCAGTAGCTTTAGAGCAACAAGCATGTGGGACAGAAAAGCATCAGTTGTGCTAAAGAATGATTATCAATTCACTAAAACTGATGGGGTATATATAGAGTAAGAGCTTGGGCAAGTCAGCACTCTCACAAGCCATATCACTTAGCCATGGAGGCTAAGGCTCATATACTAGAGTCCACAGTCTCACACAAGAGACAACATCAGCCTAGCAATCACGTTAACCAATCACAAATGACCTAGAGAGCTAGGATCCACTCACTTGACACACTCGTAGTAGTCACAAAGCCCACAATTCCATGGAGAATCGCCACGTATCCATGGCTAGCACACAAGGGTCTAACGTCACGTAAGGAGCAAGGAGACGTACCTTTTTCCTAGTGAGTATAATTTGACAAGGAAATCCTAAAATCAAGGGCCTTTTTGGATATTCTCGCATCAGGTCTTTACCCTGGACCTCTTACCTTTTTCTTTTCTCATGCTAAGGCATGGAGGAATCACCCATAGTCATCCAAACACTAGTGGTTGATAATCCCAGAAACATAAAAAAAAATCATGTCTCTTAATCCGACTATTGGTTCGGGCTGAAACCTAGACCTTATATAGTTTTACCACATAACCTTTCCGGTGTAGACGTTTGAGTGAAAATTGGGGTAAATATTTGGTAGTTTTATGGAACTTACTCATGTGGACATGAAACTTAGCTAGATGACCCATTTCCAAATATGTGAGCGAAGCATGACCAGCGGATTCTGGTCCGTTTGTCATTCTTATCATTATACTTTGACAGAGATTTTCTTGTGGTGCATGCTGCATCAAAGTGTGGCTAATGTGTCTGGAGGATTAGCTGCTTTTGTTGGTCTTATTTGCATGATGATTGTGGTGGAGATGATATGTTGTCTAAAGAGGATCCACCAGCCTCAGTGTTGGACTCAGAGGCCTCGAACGACTAAGACAGTATCAGAGTCCATTGCTATATCATCCTACATAGCCACTCTTCTTGCTACACCATCATCCTACTTCACCGGCATCGTTTGCTAGCTCTGAGGTGCTTTTTCACCTGATTTGAGCAACTCAACCCTCTCGTGATTTTGGAGCATGGAAAGGATCCAACAGTTTCTCCTTGCCGAGTGTCCTCTCATTGAACTCGATGTCTCAGCTCCTGATGAGCCTTCTAGCTGCTTGGTCCCAAAGCATATATGCCTTGTGTAGAGTGTCATAGCTGACTATCACACTCTTTCAAGAACATGTATCTTCTTGACCACTTCCTTCTCCTGTTTGTTGCGCAAGTAGTGCAGCCAAAAACCCACAAGTGTGGGGGTTCTGGCTTCTTTCTCAACCAAACTTCCTATGGCATCCTTTGCTACTTCTCTTGGTGGTTCTTATATATCTTTCAAATGTGGTAGCTAGAGTAAGATTCGTAATGTAGAAAGTTGTTCTTGTAGCTTAATTCTCCAAGTAAGGTAGGAGCTTGGCTTTAAAGGATATGTTTTGTTTCATGCTGAGAATATTTTTATTCATCTGCTTGGTAATGCCATTTCTATCAGAGGTATAGGACGTGGTGGTCTGGTAGTTGATGCGATGTTGGCTCAACCAATCTTTGTATGCCTCATACTCACCACCATTCTTTCAGGATAGTACCTTAACCTTGTAACTAGTCTACTCTATATCAAGGCAATAAAATCTTAGAGCAAAAGTAATGATAAGTGGACCTGTTCTGGACAGACAAAGGAAAAAATATTAATTGTCCCTTTATGACAATTCACATCTCCCTTTGTCTTGAGTAACTAGATCCACATCTTACAACTGTGGTTATCAATGAAAGTCGTGAAGTGTCAACCAGCTTGAGACGAAAATTTATAAAACAAGGCCGACACAATGCTACTTGCTGTCGGCTCGTAGTATTTGAACTAGGAGACATATTGGAACTAGAGGAAAGATGTACCCTTGGAATAGCAAGCATGTCAGACTGAAAGGGCATGATTTTTGCTACTAAAAGTTATTTACTCACTGAAAATAATGTAGTACATATAAAGCTAGAGCTTGGGTAAGGCAACCCCCTTACAAGCCATACCACTTAGCCATGGAGGCTAAGGCTCACACACTATTGTCCATAATCTCATACAAGGGAGGAAATCATATTAATAATGCAATTGGTCAATCAAAAATAAATTAGAGAGATAAGAAATTCTATCATGGCACACTTTTACTGGTCACATCATCCAAAATCCCATGGAGAATAACCATGCGTCCATATATAATATACAAAGATCTCACCTCGCCTAGAAATTAAGGAGAGGTCATTTTATCATAGTTAGCATACTCTTGGATATTTCTCCTATCAGGTGTTTGTTAATGCGTCGGATAACAACGGTTTAGAAAATGGGTCCTCATGGGAGGTCGCCAACTGCTCTTGGTATTTCAAACAGGATAACATATCACCCTTGAATGAGGGCTCCACATTTTAGGTTTGTTCAATTTACAAAGTCCGCATGAAGGTCTTTAGTCTCTATCCTTGGTTGGACACTATGTGAGGAGTCTCAAAGGCAAGAAATGTAAATGGATGCATGTATGGTAGAGGCTTTTGTACTTGTAGAGCTTTGCTTATGCTTTTGCTTGCAGTGGCTCCATAGGAGCCAACCTTAGCCTACAGTCCTACTTGGCACATCCTAAGACAGCCAAGTGTCATCCTCAAGACAGGCTCTGGAAAGCTTCGTAGAAGCTTCCTGTCTAAAGAGCGCTGCCCCCTGCATGGGCAACCCTTGAGTCGTCAATTTGGTGAGCTCCTTTTTCTCCTTCCCACCTTTGTTCTCACCTTCATTCCTAGGACTACGGCAGTCCCTAGCCAGATGCTCAGCCTTGCCACATTTGTGATAGTTGTCAGGATTCTTTGAACTCTTCCTGCCACCATTGCCTTTCCCTCCATCTCCACCACTTGCGCTTTTGCCTTGACTGGAGTGAGAGCTAACACCTTCTCCACCGAAGCGAGAGGATAGACAGAAATTATTGCTTCTTTGCAGCTACGTTGTATAGACTCATTGAGGACGTGTTCAGTGACATACGTCAGATGTGCCTCCTTCCAACCGCCAAATACGGTGGTGATCAAGGATCCCTAGCTTTATGGCAGTCCCATGAGAAGGATCATGGCATGCATGTTAGAGTCGCAATTCCATTTCATCTCCTGGACCTCTTGTAGCATGTTATCGAACAATTTAAAAAATGCGAGTATTGATTCTCCTTCGCTCACCCTCATCGACATAAACTTATGGAAGACAAAGAGTCTGTTTACAACGGCAACTGATTGATGTACACATGAGCGGTTTGTGTAGGCCTCAGCAGCTGACGTGCATCCTATGATGTGGGAGTGTTGAGTCTTGTTGATAGATGTTACAAGTATGGCGAGAGCCATGTTGTTCTACATTGTCCATGCTGCAAGGTCAGTGACATGCTTTGTCAATATTAAACTGGCAAGTGTTGTCTCGGTCTTTTCTAGGATATTGAGATAGCCACGCACGTTCATGAAAACCTCAAACTGGCATTCCCAGAAGGGAAAACTTGTCCCCGTGAATTTTGACATACCGGCCTCGAGGCGGGCTTGAGTCCGACCTGCCATTATTTGCGGTTGCTCGTCTTCTCTGCTTTTCTCGTACTCTGTTTTGTTGAGGCTGATGAGGCTGATGAGGCTGCTGAGTACGACCGTTGTCCAAGGTCCTGGATCCGTTGCATATCCCTCCTGCCAATGATCGCTTATGGCAATGGTGCCATCATGAGAAAAATAGATCAGGGTTGTACCATCTTCTAAAGGGATAGAGCTTAATCCCGTTCGGACTCAAGGATCTTGTCCAACAGAGATAGTTCTATTCCTCATCTCCTAGTCTGCCACATGCGCATTCCCTACCTAAAGACGCCAATGGAGCGGATGGAGCAAATGGATCTGTCCAATGTTCATGTCCTTGTTGTACCTGTACACCTTGCAAGGCCACATACGAGTCAGTCTTGTAATCGTGTCTTAGAACCAGAAGTGTGGACCCATAACCCTTTTTCAATGCACCACATATCAATGGTCTAGAAAACGTATTCTGACATAAGAGGCCATCAACCGCTCTTGGTATTTCGACCATGTTGATATATCATCCTTGAACCAGGGATCCACACTTTAGGTTCGTTTAGTTAGCAACCTAACAGAGTCCGCATGAAGGTCTTTAGAGTCTACCCTTAATTGGATACTCTGTAAGGGTAGGGAGGAGGGAGGGAGGGAGGGAGGGAGAGGAGTATGAAGGGAGAAGGAGGCCAAGAGCGTGAAGCTCGCGAAGGCCGATGGAGGGATAGGAAGAACAGGCCAACCTCAGAGATGTAGGAGGGGAGGTTAGGAGGGGAGGAGGAGGGTAATGGATTGGGAGAGGGGGAGAAGGAGAAGGAGGGAGAGGGGGAGGGGGAGGAGGAGGAGGAGAAACCGCGGACATAGGAGGAGAGCGAGAAGGAAAGGGAGGAGGAGGAAGCGGGAATCGGAAAGAGGATGGAGGCAAGATTGAGGGAGGATGAGGGGGGGAACCTGTGAAGGAGGAAGTAGGGAAATGGTTAGGAGGAGTCTTGGAGGATGGAGTTGAGAAAGGCAGCAGAGGGGGGAGGACATTGAAGTGGGTCCACTCAAGAGTGGGTGTCGAGTCACAGGTAGCGGGGAGGAAGGGGAAGGTTTTTTCAAAGGCGACATCAATGCTATGCATCTCTGGTTCGGTGACATGGTCAAGGAAGACGTAGGCAACCGACTTTGGAGCAAAACCCAGAAACATGTAAGGGGTGCCATGTGGGTCAATCTTGGAAGTGTGTTCTTGTGAGCATTGGGACTTGTTGAGGAGCACGTACACCATATAATTGCCGGAGAATTCTGGTTTCTTACTAAACCACGCCTTCTATGTAGTAACATCCAGACGAATAGAGGCTAGGTAGATGTTGTGGACGCGAGAGGCATAGCGGAGGGCATACACCCAATAATATTTAGGTGCTGAAGCATGAGCAAGAGTGTGCGGATGATGGCAAGGAGGATGCCGTTGTTGTGTTCGGCAACATCGTTTTGTTTAGATGACTCGGGCAGATTGAGTAGATAGTTAATGTCGTGGTGGTCGTAATACTTGGAACGGAGAATGGAGAGAAATTCGTAGTGAAGATGGAAAATATTGCGGTTAACCATGAATTCGCCCGGTTAAACCGGACGAATTCATGGTTTACCCATGAACGGATATGTCCCGTGCATCGGATGCGGACGTGAGCAAGAGTCCAGTTCTAAAGTGAGTAAAGTCATTAACGACAGTGAGGAAGTAAGAGTGACCTTGGAAAACGGTACGGTGAATCGGGCCGACAAGGTCAAGGTGGACCACGTCAAGAGGCTTAGGGGTACGGGAGGGATGAGGAGGATGGGAAGAGGCTTTCACCTTGCCAAGGGTATAAGAGGGACAAGCGGGGACGGGAAGAGTAGGAATAGGTAGAAGATGCAGGAGACAGATAACCATGTTCTTGGATGTGAGACGTTGGAGGGCGGTGAAGTTCGGATGGCGAAGTCGGTGATGGTGGAAGATGATAGGGTTGGAGATGTGACCACAAAGGCAAGTCAAAGAGGGAGAGGTGATAAGGGTGGGTTGTGAGAGATGAGCGGAGAGGCGGTAGAGGTTTTTTCAGAGGCGGAAGGTGGTGAGATGAGAGCCGGAGGAGGAAGTGAGATGAGCTTCAGTATCAAAGGCAGAAAAGGTAATGGTGACGTTCTCTTGTTGGATTTGGCGAACCTAGAGGAGATTGGTACAAAGGGAGGGGACATGAAAGCCGGAGATAGATCCATGAGGAGATGCGGGTGATGAGAGGATGGCTTGGAAATGACACCTGGTAGTCATGAAGGTAGTTCTAGTGATTGTGATAGGGGAGGAATGTGGAGAGATGTGGTCCACATCTCAAAGAGTGTGGATGCTGCACTAGAGTCAAGTGTTTGTTTGTAAAGAGAGAGAGATATAGAGAGAGACATGGAGTATGTCAAAAATATTGCATTGATGTCATGAACAAGGAGGGAAGTGCTAGCTACCAGGTCCACATTGCTGGCAATAGAGGAGGGCTTCCTCTTGGCAGTTGCGGTGAGCCTTTGAGCACGTTTTTTCCCAATTGGGATGGTCATTGTACTTGCAGTTGGGTGATGCCGCAAGCAACTGGTCGGTCTGGGCATGCTCACACATGGACTGACGGTGGTTGAGGTCACTACATACACAGTCCTTGAGCGGGCCAAAGAGACCTCTCCTTGGCCCGCCATGTTAGCACGCCGGAAAATTATTGGGATGGATGGGAGCGACATAGACGGAGGTGCCACCGAAAGGAAGAGACGGTACATGGAGGTGTTGATGCATGGTGGTAAGTTTTGGGATAGCAAGAAGGAAGGCGTCTATGGGGGCAATAGAGGCCATGAAAGGAGAGTTAAGACAAGGCAGGTGGGTAACTACGGAGAGAAAAATACATGTCAAAAGTGAGAAGTTTCCTATTAAGTTTTTTTTAAAGAAAGGTGGGGGACGAGGCTAGCTAGGAGGGGAACTAGAAATGTTTGGAATGGGAGTACCAAGGGTAAAACACTCATGACGGATGAGGTTGGTAGAAATCTGGTGATGTCTGGGAGAGCCGAGGGAAAATCCAAAAGCGATTTGTTTTTGATAAAAAGGTAGAGGGAGAGGTCGACTCCAAATAGCTCCAAAAGGAATTGGAGTGAGAGGACCAAAAGTAAAATGCACATAGCGGAAGTCGTGGACAGAAAATAACTGATGAAGAGGAAAATCCTGAAAATGGATTTTCTTACGGTGACAAGGTAGAGGCGGAGATCAACTGTAACTAGCTCCAGCCAGAATTGGCTTTGATGTGTGGATGACAAAACTCTCGTAACAGATGTGTGTAGCAGCGAAGTTATGGGCGTGGTGAAGATGGCAGAGGGAGGCGACAGGAGGGTCAGTTGGACTCTGGAACCATGTCGAGAATCAGAATATAACAAATGTTTTAGATTGAATGAAACATGTGAGATATAGGACGGCTTGTGACCTACGTAGTAAAATAGGAGGCTAAATAATAAGTGGGATGAGATGGTGGAGAGGTGGGGTAATGGAGAGGTGAGGTGGAGAAGTAGTGAGATGTGGAGGTGATGTCGAGAGGTGAGGTGGAGGGAAGGTGAGGTGGACAGGTGAGGTGTTGGAAAGGTGAGGTGGGATAGTGAGATGGTGGGAAGGTGATGTGGTGGGAAGGTGAGGTGGTGGGAAGGTGAGATGGTAGAGAGGTGAGGTGATGAGAAGATGAGGTTGCCTAGATTTTGGGAAAGAATACTGCTGGAAAGTATTGATGTAGCCTGCTTGGGAAGAGGGACAAGTTGGGGTAGTCCGTACAAAGGATAGTGCATGGAGTATATTTGGGAGCAATTAGGCGGGGTAACCCAATGAGGGATAAATAGGTAGGGTTGCCTTGTGAGGGGTGAAATGGTAAGCTCTGTTGGGGAATAATGCTCATGGGGGTTTTTGAACCTGTACGGTATGTCACATGAATCAATGAAAGAAGCAAGAGACTCAGATTTCAGACACTTGTTACTATTGCAATCACTGTTGTCGCTACTCCTAGTCCCCCTTAAACTCAAAGCACTGTTTCTTGTAATGTCCCTTTTCTTGTAGTAATTGCACATGCCTTTCTTCTTGCCTCTCCTCTGCCAGCATTGGAAATACTGCTACAAGTTGCATGAGTTCATGGCCACAAAAGTTGCTTCACCACTATCATGGCCATTGCGTTTTGCTATATTCTGATGTAGTTCCATCTACACCAGGTAATTGCACATAAAGTCAAGGTCAAGAGTCGGCGAGTATTCCAACATCTCTCACATTGTGGAGATGGTATTTACAAACAGACTATAGGCCTAGTTATCCTCCTTCTTCAACTCCTCATACGCTGCTAGTACACTTGTAGAAGAACCTACATCAATTCTATCCTTCTGGAGCATCTTCCCTGCCACCACTTGCGCTGCAGTGATGCCTTTTACATGTGGAAATGGAGTGAACTCCTCGCTGCTCATCACCTCCTACAAACCTCTCTCCTCAAAAACGAGGTGGCTATGGATCTTTGGAAATATGAAATTTATATATCCCTCTAGTCTCTCCAAGGACTTGGCTACAGTCACCATATCTGCTGCTATCATTTTAAGCCTTGTTGATGCTCAGTGCTACACTTGGATGGCAGTCCTAACCCTACTTCAACTACTACTTCCTCCAGAAATTAGTCTGAAACAAAATTAAATATGGAGGTGTTGGGAAAGGGGCCATCCGGCTCAGTTTCAGGTCCACAAGAGCAAGTTCAAGGGAACTACCAGATGCCTGCTCTGATCGTCAATCTGACATCACCATTGGAAAGATCAGGTGGCAAGTTGTCTACGGTCCAAGTTGCAGGTCGATCCAACAATTGGATGAGGAGATATGAATCTTCGAAGATTCTATGGTCATGGACTGCCGATGTCTGGATGACCATGGGTGACGGCTCCATGCCTTAGCCTGAGAAAAGAAAAAGGCAAGAGGTCCATGGTCAAGACCTGATGGGAGAAATATCCTAAAAGTTCCTTGGTGTTAGGAGTGCCTTGTCAAAGTGTGCTTACTAGGATAAAGGGTTTAGGCACGTTCACCACAAACAAATGGGAGAAGGATATCCTCATGCTCATCCTCGGTGGGATCAAAAATAATTTTCTGGAGAGGTTCATGTGTGGGATGGCTGTACATGATTGGTATGAGTACTGGTGGTTCAACATCCAAAGTGTGGTTGGTGAAGCTTTTTTCATTGAGAACAGACCTGATGCAGATGATCTGCTTGGTCGATCATCCCCAGACGTGATAGGGATGTGAACAAGAGTCCATCTTGGAATGGTCGCAGAGATGTTCCCAGCGTAGGCTATGTATCCAAACACTTTGAGATGGCCGAGGTAGGATTTGTGGTAGTACCATGCATCATAAGGTGTACCTGCATCAGTGGGTAGCTTGCATGTAGGCAGTCGATAAGTGAGGTCTGCAGCAGTGAAGATAGCTTCATCCTAGAATGCTGAGGATAGTCCGACAGTCTAAATTATTGTACATACATGGTCCAGGATTGTCTGTTTGATGCTTTCCACTTTCTTGTGTTTTTATGGAGTGAACGAGACGGTGTACGCATGCTGAATCCCATTGCGATCATAGTATAGCATCAGTACAAAGTTTGTGAACCTGGTGACGTTGTCTATTGGAGTCTGCAAATCTTCTTCAATATTAGCCCCCTTCAAATTCTCAGCTTGCTGGATCCATGTTTTCAGTGCATCTGCAACTTTGGATTTGAAACGCAGAATGTTAACGCATACCATGTGGATTTTTTCATCCAAGATGAGAATGAAATAGTTCTTGTTAGACATGGAGGGCTTTTTGATGTAGCATAGATCCAAGTGCAAAAGCTATAGTGGGGTTGAATAACTGATGTTGGGATGTGATGTGCAAAGTGCATGACACTTTCTTGCCGTGAAAAAGATTCGGTTGACCTATTTTGGTGAGACAAGGAGGCAGGATGTGTACAATCTCCTTGGTTGCCATATCCTTGAGAGTGGAGTGACTGACGTAAGCCAGTTGCTTATGCCAGAGCTTCATTGTGTTGACAATAGACATTGTTGCTACTACAGTGGTTGAAATAGGTGTCATGAGAGTGAGTTTTGTTTTCCCATGCCCGTATGGTGAGGCCTTGTTGGCATTAGCCATATCCAGAAAATTCAGACTGCCAAATCCATTGGAAAAATACTGAGACTTGACTCTTGTTGATGAAGATGTATTTTTTGTTGGTGTCGACGACGACTGTTAAACATGTGTCAACAATTTGATTTACTCTTAGGAGATTGGAAGCAATATATAGGACATACAGGATGTTGTTGAAAGTACAAGTCACGTATTTCCTTAGTATAGAGATACAGACCTTGATAGCATCTCATCCATATGCTGGGATGATCCAACCATCTTAAACGCAGACACCACGTGGATTAGTGAATTATGTGAAGGTGGTGGACCAGTCCTTGCAAGACATATGCTTGGTGCTGCCAGAGTCCATAATCCAAGGTAGACTGCCTGCTATAATAAATAAAGCAATGTCCATTGTACACATTGTGAATTATTCAAAACAGGCTTCTTCATATCCTGAGAGTTGGCCATTTTCTATATTTTCAATGGCAGCTTGGATGAGGTTGAAAGGTTCTTCATCGTTGTATATGTCATGAACAGGTCCTTCTTTGAGTACGTTCAGCTCTGGTGCTAGACTTTGTTATCAAGATATGCCAGAGATGACATCGTTGAGCATACTAAGTGCTTGTGATCCAAGTGCCGGAGAAGTCACACCTGGTGGCACAGGTTGACTTTCAGCCACATAGGCTTGGCCCTGGTAGTGATGTTAACGGGGGTGTGTGAAGCATCCATTTCCCGGTGGACGCTTAAGGCAATCCTGTTGAATATATCCCTTTTGTTGACAGATCCAACCGATAAAATCACTGGGTTACACAAAAGAATGAGGTGTTCTTGGTGCTTGATCTGAAAAATGCCCTGGATTATATGCCGTGTTGCTTTGGCCAAACTGTGCTCTATTGCCATAGGATGCAAATTTCTTTGCGCAATTACCTTGGTACTTGGCTGCTTGAGCCTTTTCTCCTTCATGTTCCTTGACATATTTCTCTTCAACAAGCATGAGTTCTTCGACATCTCTTTCCAGGTTCAGTGAATATGGTTGTGCAATGTGTACGGCTTGGACTGCCACTGCTGTTCCTTCCTGCTATAGTTGTGGTTGGCCTTCTACAGCAGCTGCAATGGCACCTTGGCTAGTAGCTTCACGTTGTGTAAAATTTTCATCAAAGCTCTTTCCCTGCTTTTTAAAAGTCAGAAGATGATTGATAACATCCTTGAAGCGGGATACAAGGCCACAAAATAGTGTAAGGACTAAAATCCTCTCAAACACTATTTCACTAAAAACAAAAACTGTGCTTGCAAGATGTTTGAGATAAGTGACGTGATCTGCAAGTTGTGTCCCCTCTTCCATCTGGTGAAGAAGGAATTCTGTGAGTGGTGTACCCAACTCAATGTCGCTTGTTTTATCATATCATTGCGTAATCATTTTATGGGCCTTCCATGGGCAAAGTCTGTCATTGTTCTCATGAATATTTAATTCCAAAAAGTTCAGTCAATTACATTTCAAGCAAGAGGAATGCTTAGTCACATTGGTGCTACCATAATGGCTTGTCTTCAGATGAAACATTGGCTACAAGTGTCTTGGTTGGTTTGTCTTAGACAGCTCCCCATAGTTCCTTCTTGAGGAATGTCATTCACATGTTGAATATGAATGTGTGATAATAGTCTCCATTGAAGAGAAAGATGCAGAATTGATCACCACCACCAGAGTTGACAATTTTCATGATGTGGAGTCTTGAGAGCACAACCTGCTCTCCTACCAATTGTTGAAGTAAGAATCTTCTCAGGATCATCAAGTGCCTCGAGAAAAATCCGCCTTAGTATTGTAGTCGTCCTTCCACAGTCTAAAGAAATTAATACATTTGGATGTGAGCTTTCACTTGATTTGAATACATGCACCATACATTTTTCAAGAGCCTAAGCTCATAAAAACAAAAAACGCTCCATCTCTTGCAAATTCCAACCATGTGCTATACTAAAAAATGGTGAAGTTCAGAAAACTAGATCTAGAAACAAAAATGCTAGCTAGTTGTACTAGCCTGAGGACTAGGAAATCTAAAGGAGAAAGATTGTCATCAAGCGTCAGACTATCCCGTACTCTAGTGTTTGATCTAAAGAAGTCATGGCCGTGCCGGACGCCACCCTCAGGCATATTGAGGTTGACAGACGCCCAGCGCCCTCGGTGCTCGTCAATGCGAGAATATCATGTGGTTGCGCTCTTGGTTCATCGATGGCTGAGATGAGCTCATTGTTATTCCTACAATTACTTGCCGCCGGTTCTCTTCTTTGTAGAAGTGGTTGCTTTGGTCCCTCGGTCCTGGACACCCATCTCTGTCGCTCCATAGTTACCATGCCAGTATCGGAGACTGAGAGGAGCTCATGCTCAGACTCGCGGTTGCTACCTGCCGAGCCATTGTATCCGTTTTTGTAATTCATGCCAGAATGCAGCTCATGTCCTTGTCCCTTTTGTGATAGGATGAGTAGCTTTCGTAGGGTCATGGATGGATGGATTAGTGGGACACTTAAAGAGGCATGCCCACATACATACCATGCCCTACCACATAGGATAGACACAAGGGTTGGGAGAGAGAGTGGCGACCTCTTTCCTGGCCCTCTTGCCCTTTTGCCCTGCCAAGTCCTCAGCAAAAACTATGTCACATTTGGACCATTTGTGGCATAAGCTATGCCACTTCTCTCTTTTTTGTTGTAGCTTCAAATACATCCATTGGATTGAGCTAAAACTTTTAAGGTAAGGAGATCATAACATGATCTGTCCACTGGTGCCAATGGATTGCTGTTTTAAAGAGAAACAAAATTATATGCATTTTCCAACAGTATCGCGGTACAGAAAAAAAAAAGCAAGAGAGGCAGGAGAGAGGTCTCCACTCTCTCTCTCCCCTCCCTCCTGCCTACCCACCTTATCCTATGGCGTGATCGATTTCGCTCCGCACGATCCTTTACGGGACGTACTATAGTGTCCATCTCGGCCTGCTATGTCTAAAGTTCTAATAGAGGTACATGGACAGGCTGCACTTGTTCTAACAAGATGTAAGGAATCATGAGAGGTGGTCTCAATGAGAGCAGACAAGAGTGCAAGCAAGAGCTCCTCTCAGTCCAGTGGCTGACATGGTACGCAAAAGGCGATAAGAAAGGAAGTGTCTGCTAGTGAGACGGTGACCGGTAGTGAATCTGTAGTGATCCCTCGATCCCAGCCATTGATGGGGCTACAAGTTCAAGTAATGTTGCTCCTCTCGAGTGATCAACAGACATTGGCAAAGAAGCCAAAGATGTAGACAACCCTTCCAAACATCACACCAAGGATGCGGGGCATATGCCAACCTCAGTGGATTGGTGATTAGAATCATCGATCACCGTCCGGTGATCCTATGAAAAGCGAGAGCGAGGAGTCATAGACGGTTTTTGGGTCCATTTTCCTTCAAGCGCTCTGTATTTCTATGCTTTAGGCTAGTATAGATAGTTGTTAGATTCAACTTTTTAGTGAATTGTCTGTACTACACCATTCTATTAATGGAGTATTCCGTTTGAATTGGTAAGAGACTGTTGGAATCCTGAAGTTAATACTGACTATTGGAGGTATTTACCTCCAATAATCCAAGTTCTCAATGATGGTCCAGGTCCTGTACCTAACCATCTTGGCCAACGGCTCTCCTTTCAGTCGATTGTTATAATCGACTGTCAAGATATTCCCTAAAAAAGTGACAAGCGTCATCCGTGTCTGGCTAGCAGAAAGAAGCTATTGCTTGTAGCAGTTTTTTCCTGTTCAGTAGTATATATAAAAGATGTTCATTTCTTCCAAGTTTGACCCACAACAGTTCTATCCATCCCATTCGCCTTCAGTTCGGCGGCTTTGCCACCGTGTCCTTGCTTTTCTTAGTTCTTGTTCACTCTTTCGTTGCCATCCACCCTTGTCTCTCGCCTTTATACCTCTTTGCTTTTCCACTCTCGCTCCTCTGCCTAGCTTTCCTTGTCACATCAAGAGTGCCTCCTCAACTCCAACATTCTCTCACCGTGCTAGTGTCTACTTTTCTTTCTAAGCTCTCTACCGCAGTTCCTACAACACCTTTATGAGTGTTTCTTCCTAACCCCTTGTATCTCCTCATATCTGTTTACTTCCATCATCACTTTCCTATGCTTCTTCTCATTGCATTGCATCTGCTTGCTTTTGCCATTATCAACTTTGCTCACTTCATTTTTTTTTACATTATATGAGAGCTTCAGACAAGATCACCTAGTTTCCACTAACCAAGTCATCGTTCTGCCACCCTCTTAGCTACTCTTTCTCACCAGCATTCCTCCCTCTTTGCCACTTCATCAGTAGCTGACATCAGTAGTACTGGCTCGCCTCCTCCTCAAGCTTGGATGGCACCGTGAAAGAGCCATGCATTCACTCAAAGCGTCAGTGGAAAGCTTTGGCCTCCTATGTCGCCATAAGCTGACAGTAGCCATCGAGCCGGTCTGTGATGCCATCTTCATCAAAGCAACCTGCCGCATCTGCCTCTTGTCCTGTCTGCCTGCATTGTTTTCCACTAACCTTTTCCCCTATAGATGATGTATTCCTATTCCTCTACGGATCTCCATCTACTCCATTTACATCAACGTCATTCCCGTCATCTTCTCCTCCGCTCTGCATCATCCTTCTGAGCCGTCCTCTTGCGTTGCCAAGAGAAGCAACTTGCGGCTCAGTTTTAGGACATCAGATACCACCAAAATTCCTGCTCATCTTTCTCAAACCAACTGGTGGCACAGGCCGTTACTCTCTTGATGTCAGTGAACATTCTTGATTCCTCAACATCTCTTCCTCCTGCTCCTCCTCCAGTGTAGTGGGACTCCTCTCAGTGCCAGGGCATCGAACACCATGCGTCTTCCTGCTCATCGGTCTTGAGCCAACTAGGACACAAGTCGTAACTCCTCTGATACCAACCGAGCTCCTACAACATCCTTCCTACGGCCTTCATCTGTCACATCAATTTCATCAGTTGCGACTTCATCAACTTCTCCTTGTCAGCTGTCATCTTGCTCATCCACAGTATTATTTCTCATTCTCAGTATTAGCAGTTCTTTCTCATCCTCTGCATCCTCGGTCATCCTCACCTTCCTTATCTGCCTCATGAGCTTCATCATCCTCTTCATCATCTTCATCATCAATCATCATCCTTTAGCGCACGTCGTCTTGCTACTACGCCCAGTTCATCAATCCGCTATTATCCACAAATCATCAAAATCCTTTGCTCGAAACAAGGATCTACACGATTGAACCGCCAATCTTGCGACAACCTATGCCAATGCCATTCTTTCCTCAGCACATGCGGCTCATCCTTGCATCCAAAATCTACTATCCGTCTTCCTTCTCTGCTTTCATCAGCATCATTAGCATGTGTAAAAAGCACAAGGATCTGCACAAGTCTGCTGCTAATCTTGCAACAGCCTGTATCCACGATGGCAGCAGATTCCTTACGGCGCATTGGCCCTTGCCATCCCTTTGTCATACCTCTACTCCTTTCTCAATGAGCGCACGTCATTAAGCCCCTGCATCCATATCATCCATCATCTTCCACCGCAATTCGTCCTCATCCACAATCATCTCTCCTGGTTGGCACCTGCGCCCTGATACAAGTTTTCTCACATGAGCTTGTCGTACTTTTCTCCTTAAAAACCCCCTCTCAGCTAGAGAACATAATCATGAACAAAGGTCTCTACAATCTCGGCCATAGAGCTTTCTCTAATGAAGAACTCAATGTTCTAAGCCTGGGACTCAACTTTGAAGTGAGACCCAGGCCATGCTCTCTGAAAAATCTCATGAATGATCTGAACAACCTGTTTAGATCAGTACGACTCATGTGGCTGCTTAGAAATAATCCCCATAAATCTGTTCCCGGATTTATGGTCCCCAACCCATCTTGGATTCCATCTACAGCACCAAGAGATTTGGTGGAGCACTTCCAGCTCATGATGTCAGAAATAGCTGAGATGTACAACCACAACATCCAAAATGTCACGGGCTGCCTTTCGTGCTCTTATAAATGACAAGTCCATTGTTATCAAATCCGAAAATAAAAAATCTAGGCTTAATTGTTCTCGATAGAGAGCACTACATTTTAGAGTGCCACTTCCATCCTATTGAAACTTCCACCTATGTTAAAGAAGAGTGCAACACCAACCAAATAGAAGAGCAGCTTGTTTCCATCAAGGACAAATGTGCATCCTCTGTACTTGTAGCTGAAAACTTATGGAATATATTCCTCCACAAAACCAAAGGAGGATGGTGGCCAGCTGCATTCTACATCATTCTTAAAGTCCAAAAAAATCTTGCTGTTGGTCGGCCAATTGCAGCCTGCCACAAGTGGATCACCAACAACATCTCAAAATGGCATGAATTTGAATTGCAAACCCTGGTTTGCAACCTACTTCCAAGATAACACATCATTGCTTCTCGAGGAGCTTCCACTGGACACCGTCCTTGCTACTTATGATATTGTCACACTTTATCCCAACATGCCCATCTCGAGGGACCTATTCTATATCAAAGGGTAGCTACAACAAGCTAGGCACCCTAAGACACCCCTGATCGTTCAACTTCTGTCATGGGTCATGCATAACTCCTTTGTATAATTTCAAGGAGTAACTTTCAAATAGGTCAAGGTCATGGCTATGGTCACTCAAACTTCCCCCGCCTTTGTCATCCTCTTTGTGAGTTGTCTAGACCAAGGAATGTCTAGAGCATGCCAACGTCAACCTTTCCTCAACCAAAATTATATGGACAATGGCATACTAATTTGGACAAGTGATGAAAACAACCTCTTCATCTTCTTGACAGTATTCAACTCTATCGATGACAATATCAAGGTCAAGTGGGAGATCTCACACTCCACAATGAAATTATTGAACCTCACACTTTTCAAAGGCTCAAGGTTTGGACCAAAAACATTCGGGACGTGAAAACATTCAAAAAACATATGAATCAATACCCCTACCTACTTTTGGTACTTATCACCCTCGAAACTGCCTTTTAGCCTTCATACTCTCTCAGCTTTGACGATACTTACTCAGATTATCTTTACCATTGGACTACCTCGACATCAAGAAGTCCTTCTTACTACGGCTTAGAGCTTGCGGTTATCCGCAGAACAAAAAAAATCTACATCCTCTCTTGCACATGTTTCACATGTCCAACGTTGACAAGCCATTTCCAGGCTTCAACAATGTCTTCTAGACTCCACTTCCACTTCTGCCAACGAGATACCCTTGGTGTTAAAGACTCTTGAATCCATGTTGAAAGACCTGGCACCTTGAATTTTTCCTTTGGATTTTTTCTAGACGGCTTCCAGAGATTAATGCTAGGTTGTTTTGGGGCAGGCCAATAATTTCTTGGAAATTACCTAGAAAATTGTGGATACATATTACGTCCTCTAGACTACAAGCGTGAACCCCCACGCCACCGCTAGAGGAAGTGGTGAACCCAAAACCTGGAGTTCTTGCTAAACCCCGACCCATGCACCGAGCGATGCAAGTCACTCATGTCCTTAAGATCATCCAAGTTGACTTGTTGCTAGTTTGGAAGGATGCGGCAAACATTTTGCTTGGTAGGCTAGGCATAACCCGTGTGAATGATGTGGTATGCATGTTGAATGTTTTTGCCCCTTGTTCAGTGTTGTAGGATGGATCAGGAATGCTCTGCCTCTTGTGCAGGTATGACCCCTAGATCCGTTGTAGTGTGACTCAACTATGCTCTGTCTCTTGTGAGATATGACCTGTGAGTACACCATGTGGGTGAGTGATTACCTTTGCCATTTTGTTGATCTGGCCATGTGAGAGGTCATGAGGTCGATCCTGGCCCCATGCATATCTTGTTTGCTGTGGAAGCTTCCAAGAAAGAAAGTCCGTAGCTTCTTGGATGCTACATTGTTGGTCTGTCACCTTGACACTAGGATGCTTATGTGTCAAGCCCACAGTGCAAGTCTATTGGTGACGTGGCTGGTTCAGGCCACTTCTCAGGAATGTGCTTTTGAGTTCTAGGACTGGACAGACAGC
>SZWC01028696.1:13006-23143 GCA_023375785.1 Penium margaritaceum
GACTAGGCAGGGCTGCTGGAGGAGACACTGGAGCAAGTACTTTCGGCCGCTCGTACCCAAGTTGTCTCTCGCCCCATCACCCACTAGACAGCGGCGGCATAGGGGGTGGAAGCGGCAAAGGCAAGGCGGTGGGCGGCGAGTCTGGTCCACGTAAGAGAACTCACCCATGTATTACAAAAATTCGAGGACCGCCCCTCCGCGGCGGGCACGGCGGAGACTGTAGCGGCCCTCCGCGAGCGCCACCCGGCAGGCCTCCTCCCCCCACATGAGTGGGTAGTGGACTTCGACCCACCGGACATGGGGGGAGCGGACAAGATCGTGGATGCCATGGTGGAGGAGGTGCTCAGGGAGGCACCAAGGGGTTCTAGCGCAAGGCCGCTTGGCCTCACTACAGACCTGCTCGTCCTCGACTCGCCAACGGCCCTAGAGGGCCTTGGGGGGGGTCCTCCGCTGCATGCTCGAGGACTGTCTACCAGCCGAGGTCACTTCTTGCATCAACCGCAGTAGCCTCATCCTGGTGTTGAAGGGGGCCTCGAAGGAGGGAGCTGTGCGCCCAATAGCGGTGGGCGAGGTGTGGAAACGGCTGCCAAGGAAGCTACTCCTAGTGCGTGATAGGGAGAAGCTAAACTGTGTGATTTGGCCCCATCAATACGGCGTGGGCGTATCCGACGGAGCAGCCCTCCTGGTCCGAGGGATCAGGGCCATCCTCACTGCAAACCCATGCTTCTGGCTGCTCCGACTCGACATTCGCAACACCTTTAACCAGGTAGAGCGGGCATCGGTGTTCATGGCAGTGCTCGACTCAGGCTTGGGTTCCTGGATCCCCTATATTCGCCAACTCTCCCGCCGTCCCGCCCAGCTCCTCTTCGACGTCGACACACCTGCCATCTTGGAGAGCGCCCGCGGCGTCTCCCAGGATGACCCACTAGGCCCTACACTCTTTGACCTTGATCTCGTCCCAGCTCTACACGCGGACTCTTGGGCCTTGGAGGCAGAGAGTGGAGATCACTTGGGATAGATCGGCGCCTACCAAGACGATGCAACTGTCTATGGACCCCCCCCCACCTCCTGAGGGCCTGCATGGCGGTGCTCGTGGAGGCTGCGGCACCACACGGCCTACGCATCTAGCCTGGGTTGTGCCTGCTGTGGCAGCGCTCGGCACAGGCTGTCTCTCCCGCGCTCACGGGGCTGCCCTGGACATACCGAGGGGTGGAGGTCTTTGTTGGAAATGAGTTTCACAAAATGGGCAAAACCACAGAGATGTAGGGGAGAGGTACCGACACCTCTCCCCTGCCCCTTGGTGACCTACCCTACCCTACCGACTACCCGTGCCCGGGGTCAGGAGAGAGGACTCTGCAGTGCCTCCCCTGCCCACTCATGTACCTGTATTTCGATAAGTGTACTGGTGATGAGTGAGATACACTCAGTGGAGTATTGCATAGTTACATGGAGTGGTTCGGTATTGCGGAATTTTGGGTGGTACCCAAGCAGGAGGCCGACATGGCACACTCGGCAGAAGTTGAACCACGAAGTGACCGGACTGTCCGTCCGCATAAAGTAGAGTAAAGGCAGGGTCCGGACATCAGGGGGGGACATAACCGATCGATACCTATCGAGCGGTTGATGATGCGGCAACTGTCCGATGGACGATCTACCGGTGACGACTAATGAAGGTTTTTCACAGAAGTTCCAAGGGTAATATTCGAGAGTCATGACCACGCTCGAGCGGTGACCATCTACCGGAAGCGAAGACACCCAAACGACACCCAAACAACAGCCGAGCGAAGCCGACAATTTTGAAGACGACAACTAAGGACGGCACTACTGTTCAGTGGAGCGAGATGAGCAGCAGCGAAGGCGAGCGGGGTATTTAGCCTGGCTCATTCTCCTTTTTTATTGACATCTTCTGCACCTAGATTGTAGTAGCTTTGTACCCAGTACTTGGAGTTAATGAAAGAGATTTCCTTCCTCTCTCTCATTGCAGTGTGTAGATCTGGCTGAGTGAGCCTATGTTGATCTTCACTGATTCTGCAATTGGTTCTGCGTTGTCTTGCATTTTGTTTTTGTGACATTCAACGATCCTATCGAAAACAGTCCTCGGGTGCCCGGACGACATCCAAGAATTCGAGGAGGATTGGGCCAAGGGGTGGTTACCGCAGCAGACCCATGATCTCACGTATGTTGGCCGCATGGAGGATGTCCACGTGGCGATGACCCTTCTTCGGCTGTGCATCATCCCTCGGGTGGACTTCTGCGTGCGGGCCTTGCCCCCCGAGCGATGGTGGCTGGCGGTGCTATAGCGACTCGATGATGTAGTGTGGGCGGCTGTCCTATTGCTGCTTCAGGTGACGGCTGCAGCGGACCGAGAGACGGAGGACTGGGACCTGCAGCATCTCTCCTGGTGGTAGGTGCAGCTGCCCTTCTGCTTTGGCGGCGCTGGAATCCTCAGTGCCCACGATTGGGCGCCGCTTGCCTTCGCATGCGCCACGGTCTCCCACCTCTACAAATTTATCTCCAACTTCGGCACCTTCCTGCCTTCCTCTTAGACCCTGGAGATCCTCAGCCCTCCGTGGCGGCGGGTGGAGGAGGAGCTCCTTGTGCAGGTGTTCCGTGCCTTCCCATCTCTAGATGGCTTGTAGCAGAGACCAGCAACACGCCTCTACCAGCAGCTGAGTGAGGTATGGTACGCGAGTCGACGGGAGCGATGGGTGGAGGAGGAGGGACAGTAATGCTAGGGCACTGTGCCTGTACAGGCCCGACGCACTGCGAACCCAGCACGAGGTGCTGCTGCCGGGCGCAGCAGATGCTGGGTCACAGCGACGCGGGACAGTGTACTCTGGCTCCAGGCCACACCGTCGGGGGAGGACGATCGGCCTTCCTCCCTGTAGCAAACTTCCGGCTACATGCACAGCTCTAGCTGGGCCTCCCCCTTGCACACCTAAAGCAAGTGGGTTCCACCCTCTAGTGCCTGCTGCAATAGCCCGATGAGAGAAGGAGGGCGCCTCGATCTGGCATGTTCACAACACCATCCGCGACGAGCTCGCTTATGTATGCTGGGAGCACCACCTCCCCGTCCGCGTGGAGCCGACTGACTTTCTGCTCTTGTCGGGGGGCCAGAGGTACCTGCGACCGGATCTGACCTTGGTGGACCATGACCTCGGCGTCACGTGGGTGCTGGACGTCACGATGGTGGACGCGCAGGATCACCAAGTTATAGGGCTTGGTAGGGCTCTCGCGGTCACGGAGGATGAGAAGGAGCAGCGATACTAGTGCGGCACCGCGACGAGGACACCTCCTGTGGCCTCTGGCCTGGGAGACCTTGCGAGGCTTGGGGGATGAGTTATGGGTCTTCCTAGCCCACCTAGCCAAGGTCTGCCTGTCACGTGGGACCCGGCAGTGCTCGACGGAGGCCCTCGTACATTGGGCTCAGCGGGAGGTAATCGTCCTGGCTCAGCGTGCCTCCATTGCGGGGATCCGAGCCCAGTGCGCGGCCATCCGGCTCTACGTCTCCACCCACGCCAGAGTCTCGGGCCCCTTCACTGGCGAGGTGGCCCCCGTTGCGCGCATGGGTCGCGTGGGCCCCCTCCTCACACTCTCTGCCATTTGTTGGGTGGAGCCGACATTTTGGGAAGCTTGCATGCTTAGCTATACGCTGCAGATGTGCCGGTCAGGGGCTAGTTGGATTACACTCTCATACCCCGAAGATGTGCCAGTCAGGGGGGGCTTAGCTTTCTCTTTCAAACCCCGCAGCTGTGTCGATGAGGGACGGCCTTGCATGCTCTCCTTTATACAACAAGAATTGGTTAAAAAAGTTCAGATTGTCTAGGCCGACACTCGTCAGTAGCGTGTAGACTTTCTCACCTTTCTCTAGCTCTTAGCAGTGGCATGTTCAAAGCGGTTGTGCATGCTGTTGCTCTACTGCGCTCTCGTGATGCCCCTGGATGACATGCGTCTTGTGAGTGGCATAGTTTCATGACTTGTATCTGTTTTTATGTGTGTGGGATGTTCGTCTATGGGTCATGGGGGAGATGTTGGTCATGGGTGTAACACACGCAAGGGACCTCTTGACTCTTCATACACACACACATCATCACTGCAGGTGATTAACCTGGATTAAAGCTCTCGGGTGCAAATATGTGACACATCATCGTTCACACAGTGGTGGCGACACCATCAAGTTGTCAAGTAGTGGCCACAACACCAACACCAGATTTATGGAGAGCTTGATTGTAGTGGTGGTCTGTACTTCTGCTTTCCAGCGTGGGGCACACACATGCATAAGAGTGCATGCACTCATGGTTGATGTGGTTTTGAGTTTCTCTTCTTTGTATGCTTATAGCTTAGTGAGCCAGTTTGCCGATCCCTTTGGACCACACGTCCGGTGCATACCAATGTGTGAGAAACGACCTGGAGCTCGTTCGCTCCAGGGTCAGGTTAGATCCCTAGGTGGCATCCGGGCCCCACGTCGAGAGACTCGTATGGGTTGCCAAGTCAACCGGCAATTATCACTTCGCTCACTCCTTACTCACTTCTTCGTTCTTCCTAGTTGTTCGACCTAAGAGTGAGCTTGCTCCGATCCATGGCGTCGCCTCTCACTTCACTTGTTTGCTTAACACTACAGCCTAAGCTACCTACACATAGATCCCGACTAGTGGCACTGAGATAGGGTCCGTTCACTAGACTGATTGGCCAATAGAGGATCGGTCGCTAGACCTCGTACCACAACAGGTTATCAGGTGGATGAATGTCACGTTGGAAACTGGTTTCCATTCACCAAGATTGACATGAAATGCAATACCAAATGAGCTTACATCACCGCACCTCTCATCATGTACTTGTGGAAAGTTGTGTTTTTCCCTGTTACGAGCAGAAGTCCTACATCCGATGCAACTGCCAAAAAGACTGGGGAGTGAAGGAGACAAGATGCCACAACGTGTGGTGGGGGAGAGAAGGGCACAAGATGCCACAACGTGTGGTGGGGGAGAGCGGTGGGCGGAAGGGGTCGCCAAATCTGTACAGGATCCAGATTTACAAGTAGGCACGGCCATGGAAGAGTGGTGACTGGGGAGTGGGCACCGTGGAGCATGTGCGCCAAGCCTTGGTGATCTCTGACTTATGCGGGGTTGAGCCCGCCATTGTGGACACCTAGCTTGCATGTCTAGTGTGCTTATACCCCGAAGATGTCCCAGTCAGGGGCGGCTTTCCATACTTTCCTCATTTAAATAAAAAAAAGAAAAGAAAAAAAAAGAAGATAAGATTCTTGGTCTAGTTTGTAGGTAGGCGTAGTTGCTGGGCTAGCAAGAAAGCAGGTGACGAGCAACAACGTACGCCATGGATCGGGGAATGCTCACGACTTAGAAAGTGTAGTAGTAAGTCACAGCTTAACAAGCGAGAGTAAGTGTGAGCGAGGTGGTGAGAGCCGGTTGACCGGGCCACCCACGCGAGACAATCGTCGTGGGGCCCGGACGCCACCCAGGGATCGAACCCGACCCTGGAGCGAGCGAGCTCCAGGCGGTTTCTCACACGTCGGCACAAGCCGAACGTGTGGTCCCGAGGGATCACTAACCCGGTTCACCACTCTAGGAACATGCAAGCATGCAATCAACTAACAAGCATGCATTCCCACAAGTTGTATCCCCTTTTAATGTATGAGTGTATTACAAAACTAAGGCATGTGACAAGATTGGTGCTGAAGCCACAACTTGGCAGCTTGAGGGAGGCACATCCTCTGTGTTCTTCATGCTGTACCACACTCTTGCACCAGGGAGCCTTAATCCAGATCAATCACCTGCAGTGGTGAGGTGTGTGTATGAATGGAGACAAGAGGGCACTTGCGTGTGTTTGTGACAATAACCAACACTCCCCCATGACCCACAGGCGAACATGCCTCACACACACAAAACATGGAACGAGGTGAACAGCACTGGGATCACATCAACCGACGGCGTCACGAGAGCGCAGCAAGCCAACAACATGCACGACCGCTTTGAACATTCCACTGCTGAGCGCTTTGGTGAGAAAGTCTGGAGGCTGTTGACGAGTGTCGACCCAGACGACCTGAACTTCACCAGCAGCAATGCGCTCGCGTACAAAGTGATGCTCAATGTTGATGTGCTTAGTGCGAGAGTGATGCATGCCATCGTGCTCAGCGATCGCCTTCGCACTCTGGTTGTCACAGCGCAGGGTGATGCAATGAATGGGAACACGCAACTGCTGCAACAGGCAGGACAACCACACACTCTCACACGTACCTGCACCCAGTGCCACATACTCTGCCTCACTGGAGCTCCTAGCAACACAACCCTACTTTCCACTCTTCCAGGAGACTGCAGTCCCCCCGACGAGAAAGATATAACCAGTGCGGCTGCGAGCATCTGTGTCATGTGCCCAGTCGCTGTCTGTGTAGCCGTCAACGACTACAGAGGGCTGAGCGCGGTAGCCGAGTCCTACGCGTGCTGTGGACAACGCGTAGCGCACGACGCGCAGTGCGACCTCGAGATGCTTCTGCCGAGGCTACTGTGAGAACTGGGCAAGGAAGTTGACCGCGAAGGCCACATCTGCCCTAGTGGTGGTGGCGAGATACATGAGGGAGCCGACAACACTAAGGTAGTCGGTGACGTCGACAAGCTCTCCCAGCTGTGCAGAGTCCAATGACTTCAGCAGGCGCTGACCTGCTGGAGTCATTGGTGTGGACGCGGTGGGAACGTCTGCGAGCAGGGGAGCAAAACGCTCCCCCAGCGTGCGTATGTACGCGGCCTGGTACACGTGCAGGGTGAGACGCTGACGATCACGCTCAAGCTCCATCCCCAAAAACACTCGTGCAGGACCTAGGTCCTTCATCTTGTACACAGACTGCAGCAGGTCCTTCACTGACTGGACAGCTGCCGGGCTTGGTGAGGCAATGAGCTGGTCATTAACATAGACCAACACTGCAACAAACGGCTCTGAGGGGGCGCTCAAGAAGAGCGCTGGATCGACCGTGCTGCGACGGTAGCCTCCCCGCTCGAGAGTCGAGGAGATCTCCATGTTCTAGCATCGCGGAGACCGCTTGAGTCCGTACAGGGCTTTGCGCAGTCTCCAGACCTTGCTTGTGCCATCGGTGAAGCCAGGGGGCTGGATCATGTAGATCTCTTCGTCGAGCTTCCCGTGCAAGAAGGCGTTGTTGACATCCATCTGCTCCAGTTCCAAGTCGTGCTGGGCGACGAGACTCAAGAGTGCTCGAGCCGTGGTGTATCTCCCGACCGGAGCAAAGGTCTCATCAAAGTCAACGCCGGGGATCTGGGAGAACCCCTTTGCTGTGAGACGTGCCTTGTACCACTCGACAGTTCCATCGGGCTTCAGCTTGCGCCGAAGGACCCATCGGGCGGAGACTGCCTTGCGACCTGCAGGTAGATCCACTAGCTCAAAGACTCCATGATCTTGGAGGGCTGTGAGCTCCTCCTGCATGGCCTTCTCCTAGAGGTCAGCGTCTGCTGCCTCACGAGCCTGCCGGACAGTGGTGGGCTCAGGAGGGAGAGTGGGGAGGCCAGCGGCCGCAAAGCATGCGACGACATAGCCAGCGACAGAGGACTCAAGAGCACTGTGAAACTCGTGGGCTACAAGAGCATAGCCAACTGCAGAGTTTGGGTGCACAACGCTCACAGATAGGCCCAGGGCGTCAAGGCCGGTGGGGCGCGCTGACGGACCAGCTGTGGAGGGTGTGGCTCTCGAGCGAGTGACTCGTTGAGAGGCAGTGGATGAGCCTGCCGGGAGAGGCTCAGTAGGCGCCCTAGAGGAGGAGGACTGAGAGAAGAGCACGAACTCTCCCCCCACGAGTGTAAGGCTCTGGGCAAGGGGGCCGAACCTGAGGCTCACCGCCTGCAGTGGTGTCAAGCACCGGAGAAACTGTAGGGCCTGGGGATGAGGTGGAAGTGGAGCGAGCAGTGGACTGTGCGGGAGTGGGTGCCGAGTGTGAGGACTCGGGAATGGCGGTAGACGGCAAGGACACAGGGCTGCCGGCTGAGGACCGGGGTGACTCGGACTCCGGGGAGGGCACAAGGCCCTTGACCCGGAGGAGACTGAGTCCTCGTCACTGTCCGGAGGAGTGACAACAAGGGACGCTGTCTGAGGAGAAGACGTGGACGCACAGAGATCGGAGGCTGGAATAGACCCACCCCCCCCAAGCCGACGAAGCGAGGAGAGAGACGACGGAGGAGGGACATGGGACAGGTCACGGGGAAAGACATCCTCGAAGAAGAGGGCGTCACGCGACTCGATGACACGGGAGCGGTCGGGGTCCCAGAAACGCCATGCCTTAGACATGGCAGAGACGCCAAGAAACGTGCAGAGGCGCGCACGAGGACTCAGTTTGCCATCACGAGAGTCCTCCGGCAACCAGACAGCAGCCACACAGCCCCAGACACGAGCCAGACGGAGGTCANAAGGAAAAGACGGAGGAGAGGGAGGACTCGCTGAGGAGAGTACGAACTCCATCAGCGAGGGTGCGATTCCAGCGTTTCGAGACACCGTTCTGCTGGGGTGTGTAAGGTGCCGAGGGCTCCATACACACCCCACGAGAGGTGAGGAAGCGAGCGGTGGGACCCATGAACTCGCCACCACGGTCACAGTGAAAGACTTTGAGCCGGCGGCCACAGGCCAGTTCAGCCTGTGGCAGCCATGACTCAAGTGTGGAGCAGACGTCTCTCTTTTGCCGAAGGGCAAAAACCCAGCGCATTCGAGAGAAATCGTCTGTGACACAGAGGACATAACGTCCGACACCCCCAAGGGCGTCATGGGCAAGGGGTCCCATGACATCAGCGTGCAGGAGGTCAAGTGGGTAAGACGTATGAGACTCAGAAGTGGAGAATGGGGATCGGTGCATTTTGCCTTGAGCACAGTCGAGACAGTCAGTGGGGTAGGGTGCAGAGAACGTGTCGGCATCAAGGCCATTTGCAGGCATGTCCCAAAGCAGACTGTCAATGGCAGCAGTGTGAATGTGACAGAGACGACGATGGAGCAACTGTGCATGTGCAGGAGTGAGGGAACGGGCCACATGAACAAGAGCAGTCGTGGAGGGATGAGGTGCAAACGAGGGTACGCGGAACAGACGGTCACAACGAGTACCTCGCAGTAAGACGCGACCAGTGCTGTGATGCATAACAGAGGCAACACCACGACTGGATGAGAAGTCCATGCCCTGGTCGTCGAGAGTCGTAACAGACAGCAGACTGAGCTCAAGAGCAGGCACATAGAGAACGTCAAGGAGGAAGAGCTCCCCCCCAGGGCCAACGAAGCAGACGACACCGACCCCCTGGACAGGGAGAAGGTGGCCAGAGCCAGTGCGCACAAAGCGAACAGAACCAACAGGACCCAACGACACAAACGCTGAACGACAGGAAGTCATGTGGTGGGTGGCTCCTAAATCAAGAATCCAGAAGCCACCCGTCACACGGACAGACGCAGGGTCACGACTCACAGCAGCAATGGCAGAACGTGGAAAAAGGCGCTGGCCACAAGCAGCAAGGCAACGAGGGAGACTGTACGACTGCCAATCCTCAATCCATGGGACATCATATGGGGGACACCCCTGAACATGACCGGAGGGGGGTCCACGAAGAGACAAGTCAACAGCACACGCAAGGCCCTCCTCGACCGAACGTACACTCTCACCTCCCTGATCACGGAGGTGACGCTGGTGGACGGCGGGAGAGAGCGCAGAGTCCAACTGGCGCTCGTCCTCACGGGGTCCGGTGATGAGTGCGGCAGATGAGTGTGGCTGGGGACCAGGAGTGGGCGACGTCCATGATGGAGGTGAGTAGAAGCCGGAAGGAGGCCCGAAGTAGACAGGACCTCCAAATCCCGAGGGCCAACCCTAGGGTGTAGGTGGAGAAGGTGCAGAGAGGAGAGTGCTATAGGCAGCTGCTGCAGGGAATGGAGAAGACGTGTGCGTGGAGCTACGACTGGACCCCGCGGAGGTGGAGGAGCGGGCAGAGCCTCCACCTGACCCTGAAGAGCGTGCCCAGTGAGCACGCATGGCGGAGGCCAGGCGTGCATCATCTGGTGGTGCAGGGCACTTGGGCGCTGCATGACCAGCGGCGCCGCAGTTCCAGCAAGTGACAGTGCTGGAGGAGGAGGAGTGGGATGCCGTGCTATCAGAAC
>SZWC01028697.1:12638-24532 GCA_023375785.1 Penium margaritaceum
TTACACGATGGCGCACGACATTCGACACCCTCTTGATGGACCTACGTCATGATTTGCCTGGACGACGTACATATGAAACCGTTCCTCAAAACAGGAAAGCACAGCCGTGAGAAGAGAGCTCACCCTCTTACGGACGTGAACCGGTTGCCGAACGAGACATTTGGAGGATGCCCAATGCTTTTGTAGACAATTTCATTGAATAATCACACTCTTGCTAAACGAGTGAAGAGCTTTTCTCATTTGGTTCGTGATCAAACTTTATACAGCGTAACGGCTGTTTCAATGCAGTGATGGAACACAAATTTTGTTTTCAGCGCCCTGAATCTTGCTTCAGGGTGGTCTCACACCGATTGGTAGCAACTGTCCCACGTATCCGCACGTGTCCGTCACGTCTGAAACTTCCACATGGTGCAAAGTGAAGGTATTGCTAGCTAGGTGCTCTCACATCGGACGGCCTAGCAACTACACCAAGTGAGAGTTGGCGACAGTCGGCATTTCTGTGCGCAACAACACTTTTTCCTCACTTTTCGCGAGTCCGGCATGCACGAAAGTCTGTCTCGCCACCAAGCTACGTGAGCGACGACGGCATCAAGGCGGAGCGACTCGGGAGTTGCTGCCGGGTTGCTACAGCTTGAAGGCTGTAGCAACCCTTAGCAACTCCGGGTCGCCTCGCCAAAAGTTCGCGGGTCTCTTCGCGGTCAGCGACGACTTGAGCTCGAGTTGAGCTCGCGTCGCCCCGCTGACGTGGCGAGGTGGGGTTGAGTTGCGACGGTGTGAGACCACCCTTAGTTGCGAAGTAACAGGCGTCAGAGTGACACGCTGCATTGAACGAGTCTTCACAGGAGGAAACACTTCCCACGCGGTTGCTTGTGAATGGACCACACCAGAGGCCTGCAATGTGCACTGCTCGGACATGTGACCTCTTCGAACGACGTTTTCTGTTTTGGTGGACAAGAGAATACTTGGATACCACGTATCTGAAAGTACCTAGCATGAGAGAACCCGTTTGAGAAAAAGATATATTGTAGTTCCATGCGCCTGATTATTTGGTTTTAAAAGTACAAATACTTTAATGATATCGATGAATAGCACCAATTGATTATTTTGGATTCTTAATGTGCAACGTGTAGTACATTATCTTTACGATTTAGACACATACATTTATAGATTTTTATGGACTATTCAGCAAAAAACTGGTGTCCTTGAAGTTCTATAAACTGCATGTTGTATAAAACGATCTATTCAATTCAAATCAAGGGGAAGTTCTTAACCATAAGAGTGTTCACTTAATGGACAAAAAATTAGCATACAAAGATAAAGTTTTGACGATGTAGTCGAATGAAAAAGAATTATGTGGTGGTAAGTACTAAAAGCGGTGCCTAGAGCTCCAAATTGTGGGCGCGTAGCTGATGGTGATGTACAGCTGAAAGCCAATGCTTCCATTGACATGGTTTATAACTACATGGTGTAGCGAGAGGGCCGGATCGGCCCTCCCTCCCTGTTCAAGCGAGGGGTGGTTGCGCACCACCCCACACTTCAGCGAGGGTTGGCCGGCGGCTCGAATTTTGCCGGCCGCCAGCCAGCTCACTACTGGCCGCCTGGACGGCGGGCGGTCGGCCAAGCGACCGGCCGGCCAGCCGCCAGCCGCCGATCACGGCCTCAGCTCGATCGGCGGCTGAGGGGCCACGAGGGCCTCGAGGGCGAGGCCTCGTGGCCTCGTGCCCTCGCCCCCGCTCGCCCTCCTCGCAAGCGAGCGAGGGAGGACGAGGGAGGGGGACGAGAGACAAGAGGCGAGAGAAACTAGCGCAAAATCGTAAGCGTGCTTTGCACGCGACGATTTCGCGCCTGAACATTAAAACGTAAATCGAAGTTTGTTTGCGCCAAAATTTGACATAAAACAAACAAAATCACTCCTGCGAACACACGAGTTCAAGGTAAAATCGCCCGGTTTGGGTCCCAAAACCAGGGGTAGGGTTAAAAAACGGAAATGGGCCTCCGGAGACTCAAAATATTTGAGTCTCCCTGCTCTGGGTCGTTGATGACAATTGCCCCTCAGTTCTGCAAAGGGGGTAAACCCCTGACGTGGACCGAGAACGCCATTCTCCGAACTCCGACGATGACTTCATAGTATGAGCTGGAGACTCTACACGTTATAGTAGTTCTCAGAGCTAGACGACCCCCGCGACTAAGGGTTCGACGGAAACGGCGACTACGCCGTATATGAAATGCTGTCGATAGCTGTAGGAAGCAGAAGAAACGCCAAAGGGGCATACAGATTCTACACTGATCCATTTCAAAGCACCGAAGATTGTGTTTGAAAGCTCTTGAAGAGCTCTACTTCAACATCCCAACTTCTTTGAGCTTATTCTTCACCCCAGGGAACCAGGTGGATTTTTCTTGGACGGGGTGGGGAGGGCCCACCCCCAACCACCAATGTGCCCCCATTTCCAAGGTCCCCTCCCCCCTCCTTAAAAAAAGATTTGGAATAGCGTTCCTTCCCAAGGCCAGGGGTTCTCACGGCCTGGGAGCACCTTAGAAAGAGGGAGGACGACACCTTGAGGACTTTTGGCGGCTTCCCCAACGCCGCCGGCTCAAGGAGGACGCCGCCAAGGGGCGCGAGATGCACAAAGAAGACTCAAAGGAAGGCCAAGGAAGACAAAAAGACTAGAGGAAGACAAAGTAATTAGGAGAGGGAGTTAAAGAGTTGCTAGGACTTGTAATTCCCTTCCTACCCTTTGCCCTAGTTTTGTGAGGGGTTCTCATACTTCTTGTTATCCCCTTGTATTGTTATTTTCTGTTTTTCTAGATCCTAGTTGCTACCAAGTGCCATGAGTCACGGCTTAGGAGGACTAGTTTCAAAACCCACGACCTTGTGCCAATGTGGCGGCCTAGAAAAACAGAATTTTAAATAAAAATTGCCCCACCAATTGTGAGAGCAAGATTACAGGAGGCGATTCCTCCTAAAAATGTGTTGTGGGGTGATCTTCACAACGATGTTTACGTGCTAGTTACACGGGCGACGAGATGGCAAGTGCCGGACCGTCCAAGACCAACAAGGGCAAGGTGGTGACGGCCTCACCACGAGCTCTCGCCGGACTTCAAATTTTGGGAGCCGCCGCCGCCGCGAGCACGGTTGCCAATCCAAATGCAACCGTTCTGCCTAAGGCAACCGTACTGCCTAAGGCAATCGTACCGCCTAAGGCTACCAACCACCTAAGGCAACTGACGCCAATCTCGGCGACACCGAGAAGCGTGCGGAGGCCAAAAAAGTGCTCGACGAGTACGTTGACGCGCACGTGGGCGACCCCCATGCGACGGATGACCCAATGGAGGAGGATCTCCTAGAGGTGGACCCCGATAAAGAGCACGACGCCGACGATGGCAAAGGCGACGAGGATCGCGACCATTGCCATCCTCGAGAAGGATAAGACACCCGCCGCATCGCCTGAAGCTGCCGACGGTAGTGAGACTGCCGAGAGCAGCAAGGGTGCTGAAAGCGGTCACACGGGAAGTTCCCGCAGAAACGAGCCGGACGACGACTCCGCGAAGGCAATTCACGTTCACCGTCGAAGGCTTGCAGAGTTTGCTGCTGAGGTAGAAGGCCGACTCAAGATCACCACCGACGTTGGAGATATGGCACCACTCCGAGGAATGGGGGCAGACCCCCCTTCCTATGAGACAGAGTAACGCCCACTCAAGCGTCGTCGCTGACGACAATCTCCTCCGAAAGGTGGGACTCCTTGGAGGCGTGTACATGAACCGTACCCTCATATAGTGGGTAAGGGTTCACGGACAACTCGAGGCCTTAGAGGCTATCGTCGATGGTCTGACGACATCAGAGCTCAAGTTCGCGTTCGCCAACCTACTGGCCCAAGTTGGGCAGAGCATCACAGACCTCGGCCGTGATCGCCAGCTGCACCACCTGGCCGCCCGTGAGGCAAGCCACCAATGCAATGACCTTGACAAGGCGTTGTAGAGCGTGACCCAGGTGCGGATGCAAGAGCAAGCACAGCATGCCGCAGCCATCTCTGGACGAAATGCATGATGGTACATGCTTAGTGGTGGCAACACCTACCACTATGCAAGAGTTGTGTGACACAGTGATTGAAGCAAATGTCCTCAAATCAATGAGTTCAATCACGTTTGTAGTACCTTTAGTCGATGATTTTGACCCAATAAAGCTTCAAGACTGGAAGGTACTAGCCGAATTCACACGTGCCCACAAGATGTAGACTTGAGTGGGTGAATCATTGGAGTTGCAACGCGCGTCGTACAGATTCCGTGTTTATCACAAACTCGGCTTATCGTCGTCGAGCCTGCTCACTCGGAAGAGTAGAGGCAACATGACAATGCAGTTCAAAGGACACTTAGCTGGTGATCCTGTGAACGTACTTGCTGATACAAGAAGAGACAACTCTTTTTTAGCCTTGGCTTTACCCGATAGGTTGGCTTGAAATACGAGCCATTGAATGGCGCAGTTGTTGTCGGTGACAACCATACGGTACCCGTGATTGGTACTTGTAAAGCAAAAATTTGTATTCAAGGGTACACACAGAGTGTCACGTTGAAGGTACTCAACCTTCTTGACCTGTTTGACGTGATGCTAGGCAATCCCTGGCTCCGTGAGAACAATGCTCTAATGTGCTCTGAATCAAAGCATTTGATCCTCCAAAAATGATAGCGCCGCTTCACGTCGATTCCGAGTATGGAATTATCACGGACCTGACTCAAATTCCATGCCAGCTTGTCTACGATACAGGTCAAGAGACATGTTCGACAAGGTCCTCGATACTACTTGGCATAGCTGTAGAAAATGGAGGACGACATAAAAGAAGAAACGCCACAATAGATCAAATCTCTACTGGCGGAGTTCTCAGATGTATTCCAAGACCCACCAGCTGGGCTTCCACCAGAAAGACACATGCGCCACACGATTCAGCTGCAACCGGAGGCGACTCCTTAGTTCAGACCCATGTATCACCTAAGTCCAGCAGAACAACGAGGCCGAATGCCAAATCAAAGAGTACCTTGCAAAATGGTGAATCGAGCCCAGTAGCTTGCCGTACGGTGTGCCGATCCTTTTTGTGACCAAAAAATCAATTCCCCTAACCGCGGATTGAGGACCTTTTTGACCAACTCCAAGGCCCAAAAGCATTTTCTTCCTTGGATTTGCCTCAAGGGTACCATCAAATCCGCATCACGGAAGATGATGTGCCCAAAACCATGTTTCGAACGCACATGGGACACTATCAGTTCCGAGTGTTATGCTTCGGGCTAACAGATACCCGGGCAACATTCTAAGGAGAAATGAACCCAACGTTCGCCAATCAACTCGGACAGTTTGTCTTGGTTTACCTCAACGACATCCTGGTTTTCTCCAAATCAGTGGAAGAGCACATAGAACATCTGCGGGAAGTTCTCGCAATGCTTCGGGTACAGAAGTTCTATGCGAAAGTGAGCAAGTGCAAGGTTGCACAAGATGAGCTCGAATACCTTGAACACATCGTTGGCAAGGACGGAATCCTTGTTGATCCACGAAAGGTCCAAGCCGTCGTGGACTGGCCACGCCCCAAAAATGTTTGGCAGATTCGGTCTTTCCTCCGCCTTGCAAACTATTTTCGACGGTTTATGCAAGGGTATTTGATCCTGGTAGCACCACTAACCAGGCTCACGCAAAACGACGTGCGTTGCGAATGGACATCTGATTACATGAACGCTTTTCCCAAAGACAAAGAGCTTCTATCCACGGCGCTCGACCTAGCTCTTCCGGATCCATCGTAATTGTGGGAGGTTTGATGTGATGCGTCGGTAGTAGGACTCGGAGCCATCCTCATGCAGAACGGTCATCCAGTTGCGTATGAGAGCCGAAATCTCATCCTTGTGGAAACGCGGTACACGACAGAGGATCAAGAGCTCCTTTTGGTAGTACACGCTTTCAAGATGTGGCGTTGCTACCTAGAGGGTGCTGAAGGGAATGTGACGGTCGTGACCGACCATGATCCATTGGTGTTTTTCCAAACGCAACAGAATCTGTCAAGACAATAGGCGCATTGGAGCGAATACCTGAGCCGATTCTCGTTCACATGGGAATAACAACCAGGATGCATCAATGTGGCCGGTCCACTAAGTCGACAGCTTGTGGAAATTAAAGCAACCACCGAGGTCCGTGCGTGTTTATGGCCATTGTAACTGCAATAGTACAATCACCAGATCCCTCTTCAACACTGGGGCAACCACCACGAGAGATTATCCATTACAACGGTTTTGTGAACAGGATCTCGATGGGATACTGTGTGGATTCTTGGTTTCAAGACTCTCGAGATCTGGACAAGTACGGCTTGGTGGAGGCTACAGAATCTTCTGGCATGGAGAACAAGTTGTTGTGCCAAACTCGGGAGATCTTCGAGCAAAGATTATCTCCTAGATCCACGACCCACCGGTTGCAGGTCATGTGGGACCCCATAAGGCCAGACAGGCACTCTCACACCACTATTGGTGGCTAGGATGGAGGGTCGATGTCAGTAAGTATTGCATGTCATGCGACCCATGTCTTCACAATCAGGCTAGTAACAAGAAGCCTGCTGGACTCCTCCAACAGCTTCCCATTCCTGGGACTCCATGGGAGTACGTCAGCATGAACTTTATCACTAGTCTTTCGGACACGACCCGTGGCCACGATGCATTACTAGTGGTTGTGGATCTTTTGACGAAGATGACACACTTCATTCCTACAACCACTCACGTGAACGCAGAGGAGACCGCTCGTCTCTTCTTTGAGGGTGTTGTAAAGTACCAAGGCTTGCCGTTGCACATTGTCTCCAATCGAGATCAAAACTTTGCTAGTCATATCTGGCAAAAGATGCACGAGTACTTTGGCAGTGAGTCGCAAATGTCGACAGAATTTCACCCTCAAACAGATGGACAAACAGAGCGCATGAATCGCACTCTGGAGCAGATGCTCCGCATGTACGTGGACCCTGCCATGCATGATTGGGACAAATTCCTAGCACCGACAAAGTTTGTGGTGAACAACTCGATGAACAAGTCCACACAGTTCACACCGTTCGTGTTGAACAGTGGTCGGCATCCAGTGGTACCCTCTTCATTGGTGAAGAGTGGGAGTACAGAAGGGCAGGTTCCTTTCGCTCAAGCCTTTGCCAAGTGCATCGACTCCTTGTTACAAGAGGCGAAGGGTCACCTTCAAGCAGCTCAGAAGCGACAAAATGCATATGCGGACAAAGGTCGCCGGGAGGTCTCGTTTGACATCGGTGAAAAAGTGCTGCTTAGCACTAAAAACCTTTGGCTGAAGTCGCCAGGGGCAAGAAAACGTCTACCGAAGTGGATTGGGTTGTTTCCCATTGTGGCTTGTAACGGGCCAGTGGCATACTGATTGCTACTTCCACCGAGTATGAAGATACATGACGTGTTTCACATGAGCCTGCTGGCTCCATACAGGACAGACAGAACAGTTCAGCCACCGCCAGCAGTCCTTGCTGCCGACGGCCAATACGAGGTCCTTTGCCTACTCCAGCACCGAGAGCGTACTCTTCGGTCGAGAGTTGTTAGGGAGTACCTCTTTCATTGGGCCGGTTGTGGACCTGAACATAATTCATGGGAGCCCAAAATCTCGGTTGCCCACAGGGGTGGTCAACGAGCGCTGGAGCGAGCTTGGAGCTCGCAAAGATTGACGTGTGGCAGGAGGTACAACCTGAACTCGGAAAAAATGAACAGCATTCCCACGGGGCAGCATTCATGGACAGCAACTATAGGAGGTTGGGGATGCCCAACATGGTTGTCGTTCGGACGCTCCAGCCTAAAGGGGGGAGGCCGCTAGCCATTCTGACCTACAAGTTGCATCTTAGGTCCAAGTACCATGCATGTGTTCATGTCTAGCATCTGATTGAAACTATTATTTTTCTTTCACAATGTTGATGACTCACTAAATGAAAATCCTCCTTGTTGTTCATGAACTGAGACAGTTCATAATAATTGGGGAGGAATGTAGCGGGAGGGCCGGTTCGGCCCTCTCTCCTCACTGAAGCAAGGGGTGGTTGCGCACCACCCCTCGCGTGAGCGAGCGCTGGCCGGCGGCCAGCATTTCACTGGCCGCTGGCCGGCTCGCTGCCGGCCGCCTGGACGGCCGGCGGCCGGCCAAGCGACCGGCCGGCCACCGGCCGGCCAGCCGCCAGCCGCCGATCGCGGCCTCAGCTCGATCGGCAGCTGAGGGGCCACAAGGGCCTTGAGGGCAAGGCCTCGTGGCCTCGAGTCCTCGCCCCCGCTTGCCCTCCTTGTAAGCGAGCAAGCGAGGACAAGGGAGGGGGACGAGGGAAAAGAGGCGAGAGAAACTGGCGCAAAATCGCCGGCGTGCCTCGCACGCAACGATTTTGCGCCAGAATGGCAAAACGTATATTGAAGCTCATTTGCGACAAAATTTGACATAAAATAAACAAAACAACTCGTGCAAACACACGCATTCAAGGTAAAAACCCCCGGTTTGGGTCCCAAAACCAGGGGTAGGGTTAAAAGACGGAAATGGGCCTCCAGAGACTCGAAGTATTTGAGTCTCCCTGCTCTGGATCGTTGATGACGATTGCCCCTCAGTCCTGCGAAGGGGGTAACCCCTGACATGGACTGAGAACACGATTTTGCGAACTCCAACGACGACTTGAGAGTAGGAGCTGGAGACTTGACACGTTACACATGGCATAGGTGACCTAAATTAGGAACACGTTACATGTTGCTTACGGAAGTGAGAGAAGTGTGGCACTAGTAACGTTGCCATTCGGCCAACTTATCCTATGCGATGACATGTCCATTCCCCGAGTCAATCAGCCGCGCTGATAATGTATCTTCAAAATTTTATAAAATATGAATATTGAGAGACCTTCCAATTTTACCTACATGTTGCTTTGTTGGACTTCTTTTCCTTCTTGACGCAATTCCGTGTCTTGTAGGCCTCCATAACATTGGGTTCTCAAGGGACCCATGTGTATGAAGTGTAACAAATGCATCACATATTCCTACTCCATACGTTATAGCTTCCACCCATAAACCATGCATGTCAACACTGACCCTTAAAAGAAATAAAGTTTTCCTTAGCCAATGTCATCAGGAAAAGAATTTGGAGTGTAAGGAAACATGTTACGCAGTGGAGAGGTCATCTCTGTTAGAACAAGAACAACCTATCGAACCTATCTTGTGTTTTTGTCTCCATAGGGTAATTGTAGAGGAAAGAATTCACATGAGGATGCACAACTTTTAAGGTACCAAAAAAGTATATGATACCTTTTTTTCAACAGACGATGAGGGACTAAAGTGCAACGTTTGTGAATGCATGGCTGTAGAATGCAACAGTCATGATTGTTACAGTTTCCAAAGGAATTCCAAGTTGGATGAACCCTGCAATACAATACTAGCAATGTAGAAAACACCATACTCGCCTTGCGCGTCCACTAGCATCCTTCCATGATAAGGAAAAACACCTAACAGCTACCAAGCCACGGGTGACCCCATCCTCTAATTGATACTCAACGATAGCACAAGTTATACGAGCATCGTACATGTCACTAGTTGTCATAAACTAAAGGTGACTCAATTGAATAATCAACACTTGACTGTTGAATGCCCGTAATGATCCTTCCATGGATAAACTGTATTCATGGGCATCATCAAACAAAGTAAGCAAATAAATGAACCCCGAAGACCCTTCTACATTTATACATTTTTTGCAGAGGTAAGTTTATTCGCAGAGGTAGTAGTGGTAGCTGACCCTAACGTGCTCCAGAATGTTGTGTTGTTGAAGTGGCAGCTATCAACTGCCAATAATTCTACTATTTTGGTTGATAATTGTCTAAGCAGTCTCGGTAGTCCTCACAGCCTCGAAAGTCCCAGCGGTCCTTGCTGTCCCAACTCGTATCATATGTCATGATCTGAGCTGTACCATCCGTTGGTGCGATAAAGTATTGCCCAACATTAGACGGCACGTTTCATGGTGCGGTACTTCTTAGACATCAACGTGTCTGCGATAGAGATCCTTGCTACTACTCGTACGATGTAAGATGGAGACCTCGTAATGTTGCATTGTTCAACTTTCCTTGTCTGGGGCAGTTATTGGGTTACCCAACATCGGTAAGCTCTTCGAGGTAGTCACACATTTGCTTAATGCTCCATTGATGCAATTTACATGGGTAATTTGTGAAAACGACCTCAAGGGTTGTAAACCAATACTCATATGACATGTATAGTGGAGAATTCTTGATAATAGCTTTCACAATAAGTTACAAAAGAATTTTAACCTATTGTCAAAATCCATGCATCATGCTCTGGTGGTGCCAAGCGTAGGTATTAACCCATACAGTTACTGCTCCACTCCAACCACCACCCTTGATAAGTTTACTTATGACAAAGTGTGCTCTTGATCCAAAAATGATTTCACTCGGAGGATAAAAATTGATGATTTCTTTGGTTTCCACGAGACTCGGTTCAATGAGAGGGATTTCTGGTGCTTCATCAAAGTCACACGTCTCAGAGATTGAGTATGGGTGTTCCATTAATGAGAAAAATATTGGTTCAACCTCAATTTTATTTCTGGATACTTGGGGATAAGTATTTCAGCATGGTTTGTCACATATGCGAACTTTGACTGTGATCCCCAAAATGACGAGAGGCTTGGAGCAACCACCAGCACCGTGCTTGCCATTTTTCCATAAAACCTTCAGCTTTTGGCTCCTCCTCAAAATCATACTCCTGTTTGTGGAGTCCCCGATGATGATAGGAGCTCCCTAGATCTCACCATGTTGATTCGAGAATCACATGTTGTGCAGGAGCACCTCTCAAAATCTATCATGGCATGTGGGATGGCGGTTGGTTACTCATGAGCTGGATTTTAGGAGAGAGGTTGCTACAACAAATTCCTCCTTTTCTTTTTCAATTATCTCTTGTTGAGCAATAATGCGGAGTCAATGAATCCCTTTGTAGGTGCTTTCCTCTAATGTACATAGTAGTGAAATCACAAATAGGCTTGTCGTTGCGCCGGTAGTCTCTACTTGCCCCGTTTCTCAGGAGGTTGGTGTCAATGCGCCGGATAGCAACGGTCTAGAAAACGGGTCCCGACATGGGAGGCCGCCAACCGCTCTTGGTATTGCAACCAAGATAACATATCACCCTCGAACGAGGGATCCACACTTTAGGTTCGTTTGGTTTGCAACCTCACGAAGTCCGCATGTTGGTCTTTAGTGTCTACCTTTGGTTGGACACTCTGTGAGGAGTCTCAAAGGCAAGAACTGTAAATGGATGCATGCAAGGTACAGGCTTTTATACTTGCAGAGCTTTGCTAAAGCTTCTGCTTGTAGTGGCTCCACTGGAGCCAACCTCATCCTACATTCCTACTTGGCGCGTCCTTAGACCGCCAAGTGTCATCCTCAAGGCAGGCTCTAGTAAGCTTCCTAGAAGCTTCCTGTCCCAGTTTTGGCCACAAAGAAAATTGCGGCCGTCGCGGGGTTTGAACCCGCGACCTCTGGTTTGAGACTCCGGTGCCTAATCAACCAAGCCAAAAAGGTATGGTTCCTATGATGAGCCACAGGGGACATACCCATTATGGGCAGTGCATTCCTGGCCCATCTCAGAACAGACCAAGGGGACATACTCCATAGAGCAGTGCATGCCTTGTCTGTATGTGTAGCTAGCCAGCTAGGCAGTGGACAAGGTGCACACTATTTCAACAAATCTCTCCCTTGCACCTCTGTCCATCTGTCCCTTGCTCGGCTCCATCAATGCCTTGGAGCTCACCCTTCCTCTGCCGCACTCCTCATGCCGAATCCACGAATGCCTGCATAATGCAAGTCGCTGTCCAGCGGCTTGGTCATGCAGTCAGCAAGCATGCTCTTTGTTCCGCA
>SZWC01028699.1:9921-21375 GCA_023375785.1 Penium margaritaceum
ATATGCCTACTTTGGTTGGTCATCGTGCATGGTCTCCATGCCGTGCCACAATGTATTGAAGCCCCTTGTGCTTGCTATGTGATACTTGGTGTTCCCAAACCATTGTGCCCCCTCTGACCATTTGTGACTCGTATTGTGAGTTGTCAACATTGACCACACACAGCGGATTTCTTTTGGTCAAAGGCAGTACATATGCCTACTTTGGTCGGTCATTGTACATGGTAGCCACACCGTGCTACTACTGAATGAAGGTCGTTGTACTTGGTAGTTGAGAACCAATGTTCCCATAGCATTGTTTCATGTCTTGACTGTTTGTGACTCGTGTTATGGTTGGTCAACGTTGACCACCCATATTGAAATTATGTGGTCATGGTCAGTGACATGTGCCTAGTTTGGTTGTTTGGTGTGCATATTAACCACACCGTGCCACTACATATTGAAGTTCTTTGTCCTTTCTAGTCAATACATGGGCTTCCCAAACAATTTTCACTCCCTCTAACCATTTGTGACTCGTATTATGAGTTGTCAACGTGAACCACACGCAGCGGATTTCATTGGTCAAAGGAAGTAAACATGCCTACTTTGGTCGGTCATGGTGCATGGTAGCCACACCGCGCTACTACTGACTGAAGGTCATTGTACTTGGTTGTTGAGAACCGATATTCTGATAGCATCGTTTCCTATCCTGGCCGTTTGTGACTCTTGGTATGGTTCGTGAACGTTGACCACCCCTATTGAAATTCTCTGGTCATGATCAGTGACATGCCTAGTTTGATTGTTTGGTGAGCATATTAGCCACACCGTGCCACTACGTATTGAAGTACTTTGTCCTTCCTAGCCAATACATCGGCTTCCCAGTCCATTGTTTTCCCCTCTGACCATTTGTAACTCGTGTTATGCGTTTTAAACGTTGACCACATGAAGCGAAATTTGTTCATCATGGTTTGTGACATAAGTATACTTTGGTTGGTCACTGTGCATTGAAGCCACATTGTGCCACTGCATATTGAAGGTATTTGTACCTGCTAGTAGATAACTAGTATTCACAAAGCATTACCTTCCACCCTGACCATTTGTGACTCGTGTTGTGAGTTGTCAAAGTTTACCATATGTAGTGACATTATTTGGTCATGGTCAGCGGCATATGCCTACTTTGGTTGGTCATCGTGCATGGTCTCCACACCGTGCCACAGCGTATTGAAGCCCCTTGTGCTTGCTATGTGATACTTGGTGTTCCCAACCCATTGTTTCCCCCTCTGACCATTTGTGACTCGTACTATGAGTTGTCAACGTTGACCATACAAAGCGGATTTCTTTGGTCAAAGGCAGTACATATGCCTACTTTGGTCGGTCATTATACATGGTAGCCACATCCTGCTACTACTGAATGAACATCGTTGTACTTGGTAGTTGAGAACTGATATTCCCATAGCATTGTTTCCTGTCCTGACCGTTTGTGACTCGTGTTATTGTTGGTCAACGTTGACCACCCATATTGAAATCATGTTGTCATGATCAGTGACATATGCCTAGTTTGGTTGTTTAGTGTGCATTTTAGCCACAGCGCGCCACTACATATTGAAGTTCTTTGTCCTTTCTAGTCAATACATAGGCTTCCTAAACCATTGTCTCTCCCTCTGACCATTTGTGACTCGTGTTATGATTTGTCAATATTGACCACCCATACTGAAATTCTCTGGTAATGATCAGTGACATATGCCTAGTTCGATTGTTTAGTGTGCATATTAGCCACACCGTGCCACTAGGTATTGAAGTTCTTTGTCCTTTCCAGCCAATACATAGGCTTGCCAATCCATTGTCTTCCCCTCTGACCATTTGTGACTCGTGTTATGCGTTTTCAACGTTGACCACATGAATTGAAATTTGTTCGTCATGGTTAGTGACATATGCATACTTTGGTTGGTCAATGTGCATTGAAGCCACATTGTGCCACTACATATTGAAGGTATTTGTACTTGCTAGTAGATAACTAGTATTCACAAACCATTACCTTCCACCCTGACCACTTGTGACTCGTGTTGTGAGTTGTCAAAGTTTACCACAATTAGTGACATTATTTGGTCATGGTCAGTGAAATATGTCTACTTTGGTTGGTCATCGTGCATGGTCTCCATACCGTGCCACAATGTATTGAAGCCCCTTGTGCTTGCTATGTGATACTTGGTGTTCCCAAACCAGTGTTTCCCCCTCTGACCATTTGTGACTCGTAGTATGAGTTGTCAACATTGACCACACACAGCGGATTTCTTTGGTCAAAGGCAGTACATATGCCTACTTTGGTCGGTCATTGTACATGGTAGCCACACCGTGCTACTACTGAATGAAGGTCGTTGTACTTGGTAGTTGAGAACTGATATTCCCATAGTATTTTTTCATGTCCTGACCGTTTGTGACTCGTGTTATGGTTGGTCGACGTTGACCACCCATATTGAAANTACGTGGTCATGATCAGTGACATATGCCTAGACTGGTTGTTTGGTGTGCATATTAGCCACACCGTGCCACTACGTATTGAAGTTCTTTGTCCTTTCTAGTCAATACATAGGCTTCGCAAACCATTTTCTCTCCCTTTGACCATTTGTGACTCGTGTTATGAGTTGTCATTGTTGACCACACATAATGCACTTTTTCGGTCGTAGTCAGTGACGTATGCGTCCTTTGGTTCGTCATTGTGCACGCTAGCCATACCGTGCCACTACTTGTTGAAGGTCTTCAAACTTCCTAGTTGATAACTATTGTTCCCCACCCATTGTTTTCCACTCTGAACATTTGTGACTCGTGTTATGCGTTTTCAACCTTGACCACATGAAGTGAAATTCTTTCGTCATGGTCAGTGACATATGCATACTTTGGGTGGTCACTGTGCATTGAAGCCACATTGTGCCACTACATACTGAAAGTATTTGTACTTGCGAGTAGATAACTAGTATTCACAAACCATTACCTTCCACCCTGACCATTTGTGACTCGTGTTGTGAGTTGTCAAAGTTTACCACACTTAGTGACATTGTTTGGTCATGGTCAGTGACATCTGCCTACTTTGGTTGGTCATCCTGCATGGTCCCCACACCATGCCACAACGTATTGAAGCCCCTTGCGCTTGCTATGTGATACGTGGTGTTCCCAGACAATTGTTCCCCCCTCTAACCATTTGTGACTCGTATTATGAGTTGTCAACGTGGACCACACACAGCGGATTTGTTTGGTCAAAGGAAGTAAATATGCCTACTTTGGTCGGTCATTGTGCATGGTAGCCACACCGCGCTACTACTGACAGGAGGTCATTGTACTTCGTAGTTGAGAACTGATATTCTCATATCATTGTTTCCTCTCCCGACCGTTTGTGACTCGTGTTATGGTTGGTCAACGTTCACCACCCATGTTGAAATTCTCTGGTCATGATCAGTGACATATGCCTAGTTTGATTGTTTGGTGTTCATATTAGCCACACCGTGCCACTACGTATTGAAGTTTTTTATCCTTTCTAGCCAATACATAGGCTTCCGAATCCATTGTTTTTCCCTCTTTCCATTTGTGACTCGTGTTATGCGTTTTCAACGTTGACCACATTAAGAGAAGTTTGTTCGTCATGGTTAGTGACGTATGCATACTTTGGTTGGTCACTGTGCATTGAAGCCACATTGTGCCACTACATTCTGAAGGTATTTGTACTTGCTAGTAGATAACTATCATCACAAACCATTACCTTCCACCCTGACCATTTTTGACCCGTGTTGTGAGTTGTCAAAGTTTACCCCACTCAGTGACATTACTTGGTCATGGTCAGTGACATATGCCTACTTTGGTTGGTCATCGTGCATGGTATCCACACTGTGCCACAACGTATTGAAGCCCCTTGTGCGTGCTATGTGATACTTGGTGTTCCCAAACCATTGTTTCCCCCTCTGACCATTTGTGACTAGTATTATGAGCTGTCAACGTTGACCACACACAGCGGATTTCTTTGGTCAAAGGCAGTACATATGCCTACATTGGTCGGTCATTGCAGATGGTAGCCCCACCGTGCTACTACTGAATGAAGGTCATTGTACTTGGTAGTTGAGAACTGATATTCCCATAGCATTGTTTCCTGTCCTGACCCTTTGGGACTCGTGTTACGGTTGGTCAACGTTGACCACCCATATTGAAATTATGTGGTCATGATCAGTGACATATGCCTAGTTTGGTTGTTTGGTGTGCATATTAGCCACACCGTGCCACTACGTATTGAAGTTCTTTGTCCTTTCTAGTCAATGCATAGGCTTCCCAAACCATTTTCTCTCCCTTTGACCATTTGTGACTCGTGTTATGAGTTGTCAATGTTGACCACACCTAGTGGACTTATTCGGTCGTAGTCAGTGACGTATGCAACATTTGGCTGGTCACTGTGCATGGTAGCCATACCGTGCCACTGCTTGTTGAAGGTCTTTTCACTTTCAGTTGATTAATGGTGTTCCCAACCCATTGTTTTCCCCTCTGACCATTTGCGACTCGTGTTATGCCTTGCAACGTTGACCACATGAAGTGAAATTCGTTTGTCATGGTCAGTGACATATGCATACTTTGGGTGGTCACTGTGCATTGAAGCCACCTTTTGCCACTATACATTGAAGGTATTTGTATTTGCTAGTAGATAACTGGTATTCACAAACCATTACCTTCCACCCTGATCATTTGTGACTCGTGTTGTGATCTGTCAAATTTTACCACACTTAGTGACATTATTTGGTCATGGTCAGTGACAAATGCCTACTTTGGTTGGTCACCATGCAACCCCACACCGTGCCACAACGTATTGAAGCCCCGTGTTCTTGCTATGTGATGCGTGGTGTTTCCAAACCATTGTTTCCCCCTCTGACCATTTGTGACTGGTATTATGAGTTGTCAACGTGGACCATACACTGCGGATTTCTTTGGTCAAAGGCAGTAAACATGCCTACTTTGGTCGGTCATTTTGCATGGTAGCCACACCGCGCTACTACTGACTGAAGGTCATTGTACTTGGTAGTTGAGAACCGATATTCTCATAGCATTGTTTCCTCTCCTGACCGTTTGTGACTCGTGTTATGGTTGGTCAACGTTGACCACCCATATTGAAATTCTCTGGTCATGATCATTGACATATGCCTAGTTTGATTGTTTGGTGTGCATATAAGCCACATCGTGCCACTACGCATTGAAGTTCTTTCTCCTTTCTAGCCAATACATAAACTTTCCAGTCCATTGTTTTCCCCTCTGACCAGTTGTGACTCGTGTTATGCGTTTTCAATATAGACCACGTGAAGTGAAATTTGTTTGTCATGGCTAGTGACATATGCATACTTTGGGTGGTCACTGTGCATTGAAGCCACATTGTGCCACTACATATTGAAGGTATTTGTACTTGCTAGTAGATAACTAGTATTCACAAACCATTACCTTCCACCCTGACCATTTGTGACTCGTGTCGTGAGTTGTCAACGTTTACCACACTTAGTGATATTACGTGGTCACGGTCAGTGACATATGCCTACTTTGGATGGTCATCGTGCATGGTCTCCACACTGTGCCACAACGCATTGAAGCCCCTTGTGCTTGCTATGTGATACTTGGTGTTCCCAAACCATGGTTTCCCCCTCTTACCATTTGTGACATGTATTATGAGTTGTCAACGTTGACCACACACAGCGGATTTCTTTGGTCAAAGGCAGTACATATGCCTACTTTGGTCACTTATTGTGCATGGTAGCCACACCGTGCTACTACTGACTGAAGGTCATTGTACTTGGTAGTTGAGAACCGATATTCCCATAGCATTGTTTCCTGTCCTGACCGTTTGTGACTCGTTTTATGGCTGGTCAACGTTGACCACCCATATTGAAATTCTGTGGTCATGATCAGTGACATATGCCTAGTTTGGTTGTTTGGTGTGCATATTAGCCACACTCTGCCACTACGTATTGAAGTTCTTTGTCCTTTCTAGTCAATACATAGGCTTCCCAAACCATTGTCTCTCCCTCTGACCAGTTGTGACTCGTGTTATGAGTTGTCAATGTTGACCACACATAGTGGACTTATTCGGTCATAGTCTGTGATGTATGCATCCTTTGGTTGGTCACTGTGCACGGTAGTCATACCGTGCCACTGCTTGTTGAAGGTCTTTGTACTTCCTAGTTGATAAGTATTGTTCCCAATCCATTGTTTTCCCCTCTGACCATTTGTGACTCGTGTTATGTGTTTTCAACGTTGACCACATGAAGTGAAATTTGTTCGTCATGGTTAGTGACATGCATACTTTGGGTGGTCGTTGTGCATTGAAGCCACATTGTGCCACTACATATTGAAGGTATTTGTACTTGCTAGTAGATAACTGGTATTCACAAACCATTACCTTCCACCCTGACCATTTGTGACTCGGGTTGTGAGTTGTCAAAGTTTACCACACGTAGTGACATTACTTGGTCGTGGTCAGTGACATATGCCTACTTTGGTTGGTCATTGTCATGGTCTCCACACTGTGCCACAACGTATTGAAGCCCCTTGTGCTTGCTATGTGATACCAGGTGTTTCCAAACCATTGTTTCCCCCTCTGACCATTTGTGACTCGTATTATGAGTTGTCAACGTTGACCACACACAGCGGATTTCTTTGGTCAAAGGCAGTACATATGCCTACTTTGGTCGGTCATTGTGCATGGTAGCCACACCGTGCTTCTACTGACTGAAGGTCGTTGTACTTGGTAGTTGAGAACNGTGACTCGTATTATGAGTTGTCAACGTTGACCACACACAGCGGATTTCTTTGGTCAAAGGCAGTACATATGCCTATTTTGGTCGGTCATTGTGCATGGTAGCCACACCGTGCTTCTACTGACTGAAGGTTTTTGTACTTGGTAGTTGAGAACCGATATTCCCATAGCATTATTTCCTGTCCTGACTGTTTGTGACTCGTGTTATGGCTGGTCAACGTTGACCACCCATATTGAAGTTCTGTGGTCATGATCAGTGACATATGCCTAGTTTGGTTGTTTGGTGTGCATATTAGCCACACCGTGCCACTTCGTATTAAAGTTTTTTGTCCTTTCTAGTCAATAAGCAGGCTTCCCAAATAAGTGTCTCTTCCTCTGACCATGTGTGACTCGTGTTATGAGTTGTCAATGTTGACCACACATGGTGGACTTCTTTGGTCGTAGTCAGTGACGTATGCATCCTTTGGTTGGTCACTGTGCACGCTAGTCATACTTTGACACTGCTTGTTGAAGGTCTTTGTACTTCCTGGTTGATAACTATTGTTCCCAATCCATTGTTTTCCCCTCTGACCATTTGTGACTCGTGTTCTGCATTTTCAACGTTGACCACATGAAGTGAAATTCTTTGGTCATGTTCAGTGACATGCATACTTTGGTTGGTCACTGTGCATTGAAGCCACATTGTGCCACGACATATTGAAGGTATTTGTACTTGCTAGTAGATAACTAGTATTCACAAACCATTATCTTCCACCCTGACCATTTGTGACTCGTGTTATGAGTTGTCAAAGTTTACCACACTTAGTGACCTTTTTTGGTCATGGTCAGTGACATATGCCTACGTTGGTTGGTCATCGTGCATGGTCTTCACGCCGTGCTACAACGTATTGAAGCCCCTTGTACTTGCTATGTGATACTTGGTGTTCCCAACCCATTGTTTCCCCCTCTGACAGTTCGTGGCCCATAGTATGGGTTGTCAACGTTAACCACACATAGTAAGATCATTTGGTCATGGTAAGTGGCACATGCCTCATCTGGTTGGTCATTGTACATGGTAGCCACACCGTTCCACTACTTGTTGAAAGTATTTGCACTTGCTATTCAATGAATAGCAAAAGGTTTTTCCCTTTGACACCAGGTCGGTTTTTGTTTATTTGTAACGCGTAGGTGCCTTCACTGGAATACTCCCTCCCACCCCCCTAGAGGGATGTTCTGTGGACGACCTGGAGGACAGATTTGCGACCGCATTATGACACACCCCCCCCCCATGTCGCAAGCCTATTCTATGTTTTTGCATACAAGGATTCAAACCCAGGACCTATCGCTCCAGAATCTAACCCTATAAGCACTAAGCGAACTCACATGGTGTTCGTATGTTGTCCAAATGACATTATAAGGATTTACATGAGTAAAGGGCATAAAGGAAGGGGGTGTAAGATTATAGGGTAGTTTTCAAAAGCATGAACGATAACAATTTCAGTTTATTCATAAACAATTGACGCTGACTAGGTTTTGAATTTTTCAACATTGAGCTTGAATAACCTCTCAACCATTGCTGCAATTGACCAGCCGTCAGAAGGAAAGTTGACAAGACATAGTGAAACTCTTTACATGTTATTCAATGATACAATAATATTTTGGTTGGTCATTGTGCATGGTAGCCATACCGTGCCACCACTTATCGAAGGCCCGTGTACTTGCTAGTCGATACCAAGTATTCCCAAACCATTGTTTCCCCCCTCTGACCATTTGTGACTCGTATTATGAGTTGTCAACGTTGACCACACAAAGCGGATCTCTCTGGTCAAAGGCAGTACATATGCCTACTTTGGTCGGTCATTGTGCATGGTAGGCATACCGTGCTACTACTGACTGAAGGTCATTGTACTTGGTAGTTGATAACCGATATTCTCATAGCATTGTTTCCTCTTCTTGCCGTTTGTGACACGTGTTATGGTTGGTCAGCGTTGACCACCCATGTTCAGTTTTTTGTGATCATGATCAGTGACATATGCCAAGTTTGATTGTTTGGTGTGCATATTAGCCAGACCGTGCCACTACGTATTGAAGTTCTTTGTCCTTTCTAGTCAATACATATGCTACCCAAACCATTGTCTCTCCCTCTGATCATTTGGGAGTGGCGTTATGAGTTTTCAATGTTGAACGCACATAGTGGACTTATTCGGTCGTAGTCATTGATGTATGCATCCTTTGGTTGGTCACTGTGCACGCTAGCCATACCGTGCCACTGCTTGTTGAAGGTCTTTGTACTTGCTAGTTGATAACTAGTGTCCCAAATCCATTGTTTTCCCCTCGACCATTTATGACTCGTGTTATGCGTTTTTAACATTGACCACATACGTGAAATTTGTTCGTCATGGTTAGTGACATATGCATACTTTGGTTGGTCACTGTGCATTGAGGCCACATTGTGCCACTACATATTGAAGGTATTTGTACTTGCTAGTAGATAACTAGTCTTCACAAACCATTACCTTCCACCCTGACCATTTGTGACTCGTGTTGTGAGTTGTCAAAGTTTACCACACTTAGTGACATTATACGGTCATGGTCAGTGACATGTGCCTACTTTGGTTGGTCATCGTGCATGGCCCCAACACCGTGCCACAAAGTATTGAAGCCCCTTGTGCTTGCTATATGATACGTGGTGTTCCCAAACTATTGTTTCCCCCTCTGACCATTTGTGACTCGGATTATGAGTTGTCAACGTGGACCACACGCAGCGGATTTCTTTGGTCAAAGGCAGTAAATATGCCTACTTTGGTTGGTCATTGTGCATGCTAGCCACACCGGCTACTACTGACTGAAGGTCATTGTACTTGGTAGTTGAGAACCGATATTCTCATAGCATTGTTTCATCTCCTGACCGTTTGTGACTCGTGTTATGGTTGGTAAACGTTGATCAACCATATTGAAATTCTCTGGTCATGATGAGTGACATATGCCTAGTTTGATTGTTTGGTGTCCATATTAGCCACATCGTGCCACTGCGTATTGAAGTTCTTTGTCCTTTCTAGCCAATACATAGGCTTCCCAATCCATTGTTTTCCCTCTGACCATTTGTGACTCGTGTTATGCGTTTTCAACGTTGACCACATGAATTGAAATTTGTTTGTCATGGTTAGTGACATATGCATACTTTGGTTGGTCACTGTGCATTGAAGCCACATTGTGCCACTACATATTGAAGGTTTTTGTACTTGCTAGTAGATAACTAGTATTCACAAACCATTACTTTCCACCCTGACCATTTGTGACTCGTGTTGTGAGTTGTCAATGTTTACCACACTTAGTGACATTACTCGGTCATGGTCAGTGACATATGCCTACTTTGGTTGGTCATGGTGCGTGGTCTCCACACCGTGCCACAACGTATTGAAGCCCCTTCTGCTTGCTATGTGATACTTGGTGTTCCCAAACCATTGTTTCCCCCTCTGACCGTTTGTGACTCGTATTCTGAGTTGTGAACGTTGACCACACACAGCGGATTTCTTTGGTCAAAGGCAGTACATATGGCTACTTTGGTTGGTCATTGGGCATGGAAGCCACACCGTGCTACTACTGACTGAAGGTCGTTCTACTTGGTAGTTGAGAACCGATATTCCCATATCATTGTTTCCTGACCTGCCCGTTTGTCACTCGTGTTATGGTTGGTCAACGTTGACCACCCACATTAAATTTCTGTAGTCATGATCGGTGACATATGCCTAGTTTGGTTGTTTGGTGTGCACATTAGCCACACCGTGCCACTACATATTGAAGTTCTTTGTCCTTTCTAGTCAATACATAGGCTTCCCAAACCATTGTATCTCCCTCTGACCATTTGTGACTTGTGTTATGAGTTGTCAATGTTGACCACACATAAAGGACTTATTCGGTCGTAGTCAGTGACGTATGCATCCTTTGGTTGGTCACTGAGCATGCTAGCAATACCGTGCCACTCCTTGTTGAAGGTCTTTGTACTTGATAGTTGATAACTAGTGTCCCGATTCCATTGTTTTCCCCTCTCAGCATTTGTGACTCGTGTTATGCGTTTCCTACATTGGCCGAATACGCGACATTTGTTCGTCATGGTTAGTGACATATGCATACTTTGGTTGGTCACTGTGCATTGAGGCCACTGTGTGCCACTACATATTGAAGATATTTGTACTTGCTAGTAGATAACTCGTATTCACAAACCAGTACCTTCCACCCTGACCATTTGTGACTCGTGCTGTGAGTTGTCAAAGTTTACCACGCTTAGTGACTTTATTTGGTCATGGTCTGTGACATATGCCTACATTGGTTGGTCATCGTGCTTGGTCTCCACACCATGCCGCAACGCATTGAAGCGCATTGTGCTTCCTATGTGATTTTTGGTGTTTCCAACCCATTGTTTCCCCCTTTGACCATTTGTGACTCGTATTATGAGCTGTCAACGTTGACCACACACAGCGGATTTCTTTGGTCAAAGGCAGTACATATGCCTACTTTGGTCGGTCATTGTACATGGTACCCATACTGTGCTACTACTGAATGAAGGTCGTTGTACTTGGTAGTTGAGAACCAATATTCCCATAGCATTGTTTCCTGTCCTTGACGTTTGTGACTCGTGTTATGGTTGGTCAACGCTGACCACCCATGTTGAAATTATGTGCTCATGATCAGTGACATATGCCTAGTATGGTTGTTTGGTGTGTATA
>SZWC01028700.1:2169-22384 GCA_023375785.1 Penium margaritaceum
GAGGGAGGGAGGCGGCCACTCAAGGTGGCTGTGAGGGAAGCTGTGGTATTTGTCCTTGCGAAATTGCTGGTGAGGGCGCAGTTACTTGAACACGTCTACCGTCATGAATCATGGCTTTCAGAAAAGAATGGCATTTTGAGAAGCAGACATCCTGTGTGAGTTTTGTAGTTGGTCTGCTTCACCCTAAACACAGCCCAGAAGTTGAGGGAGAGATTGGGCCCAGTAGTGGATGAGTGGGAGACCATGATGTGAGAGATGAGCTGTTCTAAAATCGGAAGTGACATCCTGCATGAAGGCCCAAGGAAGAGTAGACATCCACGTGGCATGAAGTTGAAGTTGATGCGGAAGGATAGGGCGGAAACGTGCGCAGAGCTGATACATACAACCATGATGGAGACATGTGATACTAAAGAGGTAGATGAAAGAAGGGGCATAAAATGGCGGTCCCCTTGCTGATCCGGACGATGCCATGAAACATGATGCAATGCAACCTAGAAAAACGATTTTGACCGAATGAGGGACGCGAAGGATGGAATAAACCTGAAAATGATAGTTGAAAAGCACAAAAAGCATTCACACGCACCCATGTCTTGACCCAAGCACAGACAAGATGTCTTGAGATATCGAGATGTCACCTAGAGTACCTGTATCTCGACCAAAATAGTTGAACTCAACAGTAAATGAAAAAGGACTAGTGGAAGTTCTACAACCTAGTAAACATATGCCAAGATACGAGAGAAACTTCAACGAGACTGGTTTTCAACCCTTATGAGTTACGGTCTCACAAGGCACGTGACAAGATCTAAACTCGTTAGGGTCATGACCAATCAGGACTAAATGTTCCATTGGAAAAATAAGGATGTCAAAAGGATATGTACAAAAACAAGCATCTAGACTGGGTTGTTGTCATGTGAGCCGTCTCTGTTTGTCTGTACGGCTTACTGTGATCAACTCAGCCATGTCTATGCTCATGCGAACCCCCCATGCGGACCCCGCTGGCGTCGAAGCACCGACGTTTGCTGATCCCACCCACTAGCAGCTCCTCGACAGCTGCTACAACATTTTGGATGCATTCTTGGGTGCTCTGTCACCTGATGTTCGGGTTTCAGCCACATGCATGCTATAAACGTCTGATAACTAAATAGTGTTGGGTCTCCCAGGGCACTGGCACAGGCCACCAAGTGCCCGGGTCTCAGCCACCGAGGCAGAATGAGTAGTGTGTGAAACATGTAGAATCGGCGTCCAGCCAGCACAACACACTTTAGGAGTCTCGGAAGGGACACTAGTACCATCGGGTCTCCTCGTCGCACCGGTACAATCCACTAGGTGCACGGGTCTCGACCCACCGAGGAAAGTCTCCTAGCTCCCGACAAACCAACCAGGCTTCCGGAACGCATTGGTCGTGTTTTGCCGACAACGTCGTAGGTAGTGCAGAAATATAGGTACACTCCGCAGGCCCGTCGTTTTGTCACGCTCTCCTCTACCTTGTACCACCAATGTGGGGTATATGGGTAATCCATCTCCCTCGCTCGTGACGAGTGGAAGCCACATAAACTAACAAACATCAGTTGTCATCTCTCTCTTCATTACCATGCTATTGGAACTTGTGAGACCTTGCGCGCCTACTTGGCCTAACCCTTGTTGCTTTTGCACATGCTTGCTTGCTAGCACGCCACATGACTTGACAATTTCGTCGCGTTAGTAGCGGCTGTTGGTTTTTCCGCATCTCTCATTGTGCTTTGTTTTTTCCTCTCGCCTTGTGTGCATCGCCTTGTGTAGATGACTGACGACGAGACTTGACGCTGTTGGAGTGTCGTCCGGTGGAGCCGACGCACGCTGAGGCCTACACGCAGTTTACTGGAGCCTCCTCCCTACGTCAACGTGCCCAGCTCCATCGGCACGCCTCCTTGGCGGTCGAGCCGCCGTCGGTCACTGCCACCGCAAAGGCTGTCTGCATGCGTGTAGCGTTGGATCTGACTGTGCGATTGCGTCTGCAGTGTCATGCTCTGCCTAGGGTCCATGTTTCATGTTGCGTGGCACTGTTTGGCACAATGGACCATCGTAGGCACTGCCTGGGTTCGGGCAGCCAGAACTCTTCGCTACTATTTTTCTAGCTGTTTCTGACCACACGACTGCGTTTGTAGTGTTGGTATTATGGTATGGTCCAGTTTTCAGGCAAAATGGACGACTCTCAGGTTTTGGGCTGTCGGCCATCTGGCAGGTCTCACCGAGAAAACATTGCCTGCCAGGAAAAAGGTCTAGGACTATTTTCCGATTGGCTGGTTAGCTGAGTAACAAGCTCTACAGAGCTAGGGGGGAGCTAGAACTTGGAGGGGTCTCCCATTGTTGTTCATTCTTGACTCCTAATCAATTACTTCGAGTTTTCAGCTGCTTTCTAGCGTTAACACTGGCGCGCACATTTCTGAGTAACAAACCCAGAGCATCCACACATAGACTCTAGAGCAGCGGATTGAGGGGGCAGTAGACTGAGCAACGAGCGTGGAGGCCCGCACCCTTCATGAAAAATGCTACTGCCCCAACATGCTGCCTAGTATTTCGAGCTTGGTATCAAAGCCACAGCGTAGCAGCAACATCAGAAGACTGGCGTACAGGTGCTAGACAACGTCGGCCGATCCCCATACGCGCAAAGTGCAGGTGAAATGTTGGTGGATTTTTTCCGGCAGCATTGACCAGCCTGGTGGCGGCGTCAGAATTTTCGCCATGGCCACTGGGCTAGGGGAAATGCTGCTGAATGTTTTCAGCATCACTGACCCCCACGCGTGACGCGAGGATGTGAGCGGCCATCAATGTTAGGCATCGCGATGACGATGTACATCGACTAGGTGTTATCGTGCTGCAAGCAGCAACAACGGCAACAACTTGCAACAGAAGCGATCAGTGGCAACAGCAGCCAGCAGCAACTGTGCTCAACATTAACAACTTGCAGCAGCAACACCTTATAACAGCTTGCAGCAGCAGCAGCCCGCAGCGGCTTGTAGCAATAGGAGGGCATAGCAGCAACAAGCAGCAGCATCAGCCGACGAGAGCAGCAACAGGAGCATGCAACAGCGAACAGCGAGTAGCAGGAGCAGCCGGCTATAGTAGCAGCAGCAGCCAGCAGCATCTAGCACCAGCCTGTAGAAAGCAACAGCAGCAGCTGCAGCATCAGCAAGCTGCAGCAATAGCCAGGAGCAGCCTGCTACAGCAGCAGCTACAACTCGCAATAGTAGTGGCTGCAGCTGCAGCTGCTCGCAGCCCGCTGCCCGTAGCGAGCTATGAGCTGCGAGTAGCGGGCTTACTGCTCACGGCCCGCAGCAAGCAGCGAGCAGCGAGCAACGAGCTCGCTGCTCGCTGCTCGCGGCTCGCAACGAGCAGCGAGCTCGTTGTGCAACCAAGCAGAGAAAAAAAAGGGAACTGGAAAAAAATTCCCTCACCCCATAGGTGCTTTTGTAGCTACTATTGCTGCCATCACGGTCGCTGTAGCAGCCACATCAGCCATAGAAGCACGTAGTAGCCCAGCAGCAGCAGTAGTGGCTGCTGCAGCCGCAATCATTGTAGCAACAGCAGCAGCAGCAGCAACAACGTCGACAATAGCAACAAGAGCAGGCGCTCTAGCAGCAAACCAACAGCAGTAGCAGCAGTAGGAGCAACAGAAATTGCAGCAACACGAGCTGACATCATGTGGTCGACACAGCAGCACCTTCTGCAACAACCACTACTAACGTCAACAACGTTTCAGTGGAAGTCATTGCTGACATCACTGCTGACGTCATCAACAAAAAAAACAGCAACTGTGGAGATAACGCAAGAGCACCTACTGTAGTCAACCATCTCAGGCTAACATCGGTGCTGATGTCATTGCTAATGTGAGCAACATAAAGAGAAAAAAAACACAAAGGAGGATGGAAAAAATTGGGGCCAACAAACATGGCCACTATCTCCAGTGGGGAGGGGTCCTCCTCTGTTTGGGGGACCCCTAGTCCTCCTTTCCTGGAGTAGCTGCACTTGCTGCAGCAGCAACAGCAACAACAGCAACAACAGCAGCAACATCAGCAACAATAGTAGCAGGAGCAGCAATAGCAACAACAACAGTAGTAGTAGTAGCAGTAGCAAGAGCAGCAGCAGCAACCGCAGCAGCAGGACAAGCAGCAGCAGCAGTAGTAGTAGTAGTAGCAGCAACAATAGTAGCAGCAGCAGCGCCAACACCCTGCAAGCTCAGTCGTCGGTCATTCTGACTTGACATTTTGCAGCTTTGTGCCAGCAGCTTGCAACGCTAACAAAGCAGCTAGCGGCACTACAGCTGCCGCCACCCCTGTTGCTGCAATTGTCTCAAAAGTAGCATCAGCAGCCGCCATTTCTGCAGTAGTAGTCGCCGCCGCAGCAGCCGCGCCAACGTTAGCAAGCACCGTTCACTCCACTAGGATACGCGAGCCCTACGGTTTCCTTTGCCACGCAATACTTGGCATAACAACACACCCTACGCCAACAACAGGCGGTGACGTTATTCCTAGGCCCCACTCTAGACGCCGGTCGAAGGCCGAAGGACTTCAAAACCCCACCGCTGCCACTTCAGGCTGGCGACCTGTTCCGGAGCTGGGAACTCAGCTCCCGGATCTTGGCACAGGGCGAAAACTTGTGGCCTTACTATGTCTTGCCCTTCGACTCCACCCAGGCCGACCAGGTCTACGATGCATGTTGCTCCGTGCGTGCTCTGGTCCCTGTCGCCTGTCCAGCCACACGCCTTGCCCTTGAGCCCTTCCTCGACGATCCCACCACTGGCGCCCTCCTTAACCCAGCAGCAGCCTGGCACATACTCATGCGCCCTCATTACCTGTCTAGTGATGCTGAGACCAACCGTCTGCTCCGGGAGTTCAACTCCCTTTGCATGGGGGAGACCGAGACGGTCACCTCCTATTGGCAGCGCGTAGAGGATCTTTTTACGCCGCCTCAGAGACGCCGTGCCACCTCCTCTCTCCGCGCTCCTCACCATCAAGTGTGGCGCCACCGCCTCCTTCTCCAACGCCTTCGTTCACTACTCCGAGGACGCTCTCACCGCGATGGCTGCCCAGGGTACCCTCATGCCCCGGGCGTACGAGCTCTTCCTCCGCATTGAGGAAGCTCATCAAGAGCCACACATCCATCACATGAAGTCCCTTGCCTCCCATGCCGTCGCCTCTCTTGCCGTCGCCTCAGTGACTGTTGCCGCCCCAACAGCAACAACATCTTCCTGTGCCCCCTTATCTGGTAAGAAGAAGAAGAGGGACAAGAAGGGCAAAGGGACTCAGCAACAGACTAGCGGATTAGGCAGCACCAGCCTCGTCTACCACAACTGTGGCCAGTTAGGACACGGGTGGTACACGTGTCCACTCTCGACTGACGAGGCTTGTGTCATCGCCACCATCCGTCGCCAGCGCGAGCGCCGCCTTGCCACCAGTGCCGTGACCGTCGCTGCTCCTGTCGCATCCGCGCCACCCGTAATGTCCTCATCGCAACTTCCTCCACAGCCGTTTGCACCCATTGCTCCATCCCCGACACCTTCTTTTCCCTTCCAGGACTCCGGCACCATCACACCACAGTCAGTCTACTCCATCAGATCCTCCACCCACGAGTGCGAGCTGGAGCAGTTCATCGCCTTCCAGCCCGACCTTCCTCGCCCTCCTCCCAAGGGAAGTGCGAGTTGCGCAGTCGCTAGTTCCTCCCAGCCCTGCATGACAGAGTCAGTGTTGTGATCATGTCCTGTATCTCCGTCCTTCCCGTCCTTTGCCGTGCCTTGTCCTCCCCCTGCTCTTGGAGATGATGTCGCCTGGCTAGATGACTGGCACTCCTGGCTTGCACCTCCGTCCACTTCGTCAGCATCGCTTGCCCATTGCCATGTGACTGTCAGCAACCTAGCCACACCGGTCCAGGATCTGTCAGAGACCTGGATCATCGACTCTGGGCCATGCATCACATGACAGCCTCGCGCGAGGCCTTCAGTGTTCTTGGTCCCATCAGCGATGTCACCAGGGTTCGGATGGGATATGGTCAAGTACTGCATGTTCGTGGTGTCGGCATCGTTTGTTTCCGTGGTCCAGCGGGTGATGTCTTCTTGACTGATGTTCTCTTTGTCCCTGGCCTTGAGCTCATCCACTTGTCTGTCACCTCCCTTGATCGCATGAGTATGGATGTTCTGCATTCAAGTGGTGTGGGCAATATGTAGTTGCGTCTGTCCGGTCGTGTCGTTTTGCATGCCACCGCCCGTGGCAACTTGTGGCATGTACCGCGCGTGTCCGCTCCCACCTGTGTCTCCTCCCCATCGGCAGATACTGGCCACGTGTTCGTCACCAGCACCTTGTCTCCATAGCACACTCGTCTCCTGGATCGCCACCTGTGTCACGTCCACTCTGCTGCTATTGACAGCATGCTTCGCACACAGCCGGCCACTGGTCTTGACTCAGCCTTCTTTCCTCTACCGTTTCCCACAGAGTGCATTGATTGTGCTCAAGGTAAGATGCACCGTTCCACCAATCCCCTCTCTGCCTCTCGAGCGTTCGTCTCGCTCGACCTTGTTCACTTTGATGTCATGGGTCCCCTCCCGACTGAGTCACTCGGCGAGCACGGTCGTTACGTCCTAACCCTTACGGCCGACTACTCTCGCTATCGCTGGGTCTTCTGCCTGAGGCAAAAGAGCAACGTCGCTCCTACCATTCAGGACTAGCTTGTCCGCGCTGAATGCGAGTGTGGTCGCCCTCTCCGCCGCTTCCGTTCTGATTGCGCGGGTGAGTTTTTGGGGGAGACCACACTCTTCCTCGCCTCCCGTGGTGTCTATCATGAGACATCGGTGCCTTACACACCAGCCCAAAATGGCGTCTTTGAGAGATGGAACCGCACGATGGATGACACCGTCCGCACCATGCGAGTCAAATTCGGCATCTCTGACGGCTTCTACTTTGAGGCTATGACCTACATGACGTGGGTCTAGAACCGGATTCCCCACGGACCCATTCCTCGTCAGTCCACCCCATACCAACACTGGTGTAGAGAACGCGTAGACCTACATCCGGCTCGTGTCTTGGGTTGCGTAGCCATCGTGTGGTTGCCTGCCCCGCACCAGGGTGGCAAGCTTGAGCCTCACGGTCGTCTGTGTACCTTCCTTGGCGTCTCACATCAGTCAAAGGCATGGTATCTTTGGGATCCCACCCGACACTACATCGTCGAGTCCCGCGATGCCCTCTTCTTTGAGGACATGTTTCCCCGCGACCTCGTTCTCTCTGGTGCGTTGACGTTCCTCCCATCGCGGTGGGGAGTGGTGGGTCTGTCCTCTGTCCAACCGCGTTCGGTTGTTCCATTGTCAGCGCCCACGGGCCCACCTTTATCGGCTGCTCCATCGGTGTCCGACAGCCCCTCAGAGCCGGCCGCCCCGTCCGTGTCCACCAGCTCCTCCCGGCCGGCTGCCCCGACCATGTCCGCCAGCCCCTCACGACCGGCTGCCCCGTCCATGTCTGCCAGCCCCTCAGGGCCGGCTGCTCCACTCGTGTGCGCCAGCCCCTCAGGGCCGGCTGCCCCATACGTGTCCGCCAACCCCTTAGGGCCGGCTGCGTCGCCCGTGTCCGCCTGCCCTTTAGGGCGGGCTACTCCGTCTGTGTCCGCCAGCCCCTTAGGGTGGGCTGCCCCGTCCGTGTCCGCCAGCCCCTTAGGGCCGGTTGCCCCGTCCGTGTCCGCCAGCCCCTCAGGGCCGGCTGCCCCGTCCGTGTCTGCCAGCCCCTCAAGGTCGGCTGCCCTATCCGCGTCCAACAGCCCTTCAGGCCCGACCGTCCCATTCGTGTCTATCAGCCCCTTAGGGCCGGCTGCCCCGTCCATGTCTGGCGGCCCCTCAGGGCCGGTTGCCCCGTCCGCATCGGCGTGCTACACACGTGGTGTAGGCGGGAGCCTCAGACCCAGTCCGACAGCTGGCACTCAGGCCACCTACGCACGTCTCTAATCCCACGACCCCGTGTCATTCCACGAGGATCCTCACCTCATGTCAGATCCACTCCCACGGTCGTGAGTGGGGACCCCGGCACCAAGGCACTAGGCTTGGCCACACTGTCAGTCATCACCGACCTACATCTAGGGTCAGCTTTGGGCTATGCCCTGCTCCATCAAGAACACCGGTATGCCGTTATGGCCATGCTCACGTGGATGCCACCAGGGGCACGGGACGTGCACACACTCATTGTATGCCTCACTGAGCGACCAGAGGACCCAGCCACCCTACGTGAGGCTCGGGCGTCTCCCGAGGCTGCTCATTAGGAAGCTGCATGTGCGTACGAGTTAGCCGCCATTCGGCAACATCACGTCTATGAGCTTGTCGACCTTCCCCCGGGCTGCAAGGCTATCTGCGCCAAGTGGATTCTCCGGCGAAAGTGGAAGCCAGATGGGTCTCCAGACAGGTACCAGGCACATCTCACGACCAAGGGGTTTGCTCAGGTCACCAGGATCGACTATGACCAGATCTTTGCCCCAGTCGGTTGGTTCTCCACCAGCCGGGCGTTGTTTAGCCTGGTTGCCTAACATGGATGGGAACTGCATCAGATGGATGTGAGCAACGCCTTCCTCCATAACTCAGTGGAGGGCGAGGAGCTCTACATAATGCAGCCTCCAGGCTTTGACGATGGCTTTGGCAAGGTCTGGAAGCTACGGAAGGCCCTTTATGTCTTGAAGCAATCACCACGCTACTGGAACAAGGAGATTAGTTGTACGCTTCTTAGCGGCGGCCTCATTCGCAGCTCTGCCGACCCCACGAGGTCAGACTCTCTTCGATGTCTTGGTCTATGTCGACGACTTCCTCATCGCATCACCGGATGCAGCTGTCGTCCAGCGGGTCAAGGACTTACTGCACGCTGCCTACCAGATGAAGGACCTCGGGCCAGCGCAATTCTTTCTGGACATGGAGTTTGAGCATGATCGCTTCGTGGGCACACTGCATGTCCATCAAGCCGCCTACATCCATACCCTATCTGGGTGCTTCGCTGAGGACATGCCCCTCACGCCGAGGCATCCTCACCCATGTTGCCCGACGATCAGGCGATGGTGAAGAGTTGTGATCCAGTCGTGGTGGGGGAGCTAGTAGACGTGACCGCGTATTTGCGCGTCATCGGGTCGCCGCGTCACCTCCACTTCCAGGCCGCGATCTGAATACTTCGCTTTGTTGTCTCGACTCCACGGCGAGGTCTCATGTTTCGTCGACAGCCATGTGTTGTCGCGGTGGGCTACACCAACAGTGACTGGGTCGGCAGTCCAGACGATAAGAGCCGTACAGGCCGGATCTTTCTGATTGGCGGCACGGCGGCATCCTGGCGCAGTGGCAAGCAGGGGTGCATTGCACGTAGCAGTGTTGAGGTTGAGTACATAGCCCTTGGTTTAGGCGCATGAGAGAGTGTGTGGTTGCGTCGTCTTTTGTCCGAGTTGCGTTAGTCCGTCACATCCATCACGTTGCATTGTCATAGTGAGAGTGCCATGGCCATCACCAACAATGACGGCGTGCATCACACACGCACAAGGGACATCAATGTTGAGTATCACTATGTGCGTTCGTTGTTGCAGGACAACATCATCAACATTGTGTGGCTTGAGACATCACGGCAGTTGGCTGACTTCTTGACCAAGGCACTAAAGCGCGGCTCATTCAAGAAGGCTATGAGTTCAGTCGGCGTGCGTCTGTGAGTTGCACTCTTTGTCCTCGCCTAAGTCTCTATGTGCCGTGGAGGAGTCTGTTTGTTGAATGTGACGCTGCCCGTCCATGTGCACTGCGCTTGTGAGTCATAGTGGACTGCTGGTTTTTGCGCATCTCTCATTATGCTCTGTTGTGTCCTCTCGGTTTCTGTACATCGACGTGCAGATGATTGACGGCGAGACTTGACGCTGCTGGAGTGTCGTCCCGTGGAGCCAATACACGCTAAGGCCTACACGCAGTTCGCTGGAGTCTCCTCCCTGCGTCAATGTGCCCAACTCCATCGGCAGGCCTCCTTGGCGATCGAGCCGCCGGCGGTCAGTACCACCGCAGAGGCTGTCTGCATACGTGCAGCATTGGATCTGAATGTGCGATTGCATATGTAGCGTCATGCTCTGCCTAGGGTCCATGTTTCATGCTGCGTGGCACTGTTTGGAACAATGGACCATCGTAGGCACTACCTGGTGACAAGATGCAAGGAAGCTTCCTAGCAACACTCCCGTTGACCAGGCGTCAGTGCCTGATCTGACGGTGATGACAGTCACAAGTCGTGCACGCAACGGCAAGAGTTTGGCTAGGGGACACAAGGCAAGGTGTCTAAATGCTTCAATAGCATTTGCAGAGAGAAACGAAAAATGACAGGTCCATGGCATAAATACCTGCCGGGAGCACAGCGGGTGTCGCACGCGGCGGTCCAAGAGCTGTCCTAAAACCGGCCCAAAACTGGCCATAACTCTGCCCACACATGTCAGAATGCTACGCCGTCTGAACCTAGACGTGTAGGATCACAAGACGGACGCTACGACTGGTCACATGCATGCATCCATCATCAGACGGTGAACACGCAATGCAAAAACTGGCAAATCGGGCTCATGGCCAGTGCGCCGAAAAACTCCTGCAAGCTGTAGAAAAAACAACAGGAAGTCTCGACAGTGCTCGGGGCTCTGGAACGGTAGTCGGCCAGCTCCAGGCTGTTAGTCCGCCACCAGTCGTCGCACCGGTGTCACCAGGGCCCGCCTGAGGGATCTGCACGAGTATGGACACGGCCGAGTGGTCAGAGTAGACTGCACAAGAACGTCACAAATCACAACACTCCCCCATGACCCGATGGTACGCATGTCCATACACGTGCAGCACTGGGACGAGTACAATAGTGTGTGTAAAACAGATGGGATACGGACACACATCCCACACTCAACCACTCTCAGGCATGGGGCGAAGCCCAACAAAACGAATGGCCACTGGGAACTTTCCGCGAGCCAGTGCCTTTGTCAAGAAATCAGCACCCTGCATGTTGGTGCCAACCCACATGACAGAGATCACGTGTCCCTCCACCAGATCGCGGACAAAGTGATGTTCAACCGCAATGTGCTTCGTGCAAGTGTGAAAGACACCGGAGTTCTCCGCAATGGCGAGAGCACTCTAGTTGTCGCAGCGAAGCACAATGGCGGGAACTGACTGACCAAGCTCAAGAAACAGGCGCTATAGCCACACCGCCTGAGCAGCCCCCGCGCCCAAAGCAACGTACTCTGGTTCCGACGTGCTACGTGCGATGCAGCCCTGCTTCCCACTATGCCAAGACAGAGCGGTACCGCTGAGCGGGAACACGTAGCCAGTACCGCTACGTCCATCTGGGCTCCACGCCCAGTCGCTGTTAGTGTAGCCGTCAAGGACCATCGAACACTGCCGACAAAAGCAGAGTCCGAGGTACGGTGTGGAGACCACGTACCATACCACTCGCACAGCCCCGTGAAGGGCTCTGGCACGTGGAGCCTGGGAGAATTGAGCGAGGAGGTTGACAGCGAAAGCGATGTTAGGACGTGTGGTAGTGGCCAGGTACATCAGAGATCCGATGAGACGGAGGTAGAGGGTCACGTCCACTGTCTCCCCCAGCTTTGTGGGATCATCCACCGTCAAGGCATCCTGCCCATCAGGTGTAAGAGGTGTGGAAGCGGTGGGCAATGCACCAAGGAGGTCGCTGAAACGCTCTCCCACGACTCATGCGTATCGGGCCTGATGCAGCAACAGTGTCCGTCGTTTGCGATCTCGCACGATCTCCACACCAAGAAACACCGATGCAGGACCGAGGTCTTTCATCTAATAGGCAGTCTGAAGGACAACCTTGGCCTCCTTCACGGCCTCCAGGGACGGAGACGTGATTAGAAGGTCATCGACATAGACAAGGATGGCGGTGAACCACTCGGGTGTCGGTAGGATGAAGAGAGGGATCTGCCTTGCTTTGTACATATCACGAGTCAAAGTGCCGGTGATCTCCTAATTCCAACAGCGTGGAGACTGCTTGAGGTCGTACAAGGACTTGCGCAAGCGCCAGACCTTGTCACCGTCCTCAAAGCCTGGTGGCTAAGCCACGTAAATCTCCTCATCCAAAGAGCCATGGAGGAACGCATTGTTCACGTCCATCTGGTGCAGTTCCCAGTCATGCTGAGCCACTACACCGAACGGGGCTCGAGCTGAGGTCATGCGGACGACAGGGGAAAAAGTGTCAGTGTAATCGACGCCCTCAATCTGAGAGTACCCCTTGATGACCAAGCGGGCCTTGTAGCGTTCCAATGAGCAATCCAGCTTCACTTTCTTGCGAAAGACCCACTTGACCTCAATAGCCTTCCTCCTAGGCGGAAGGTCAACAAGCTCATAGACGCTATGGTCTCGGATAGTGCGAAGCTCATCCTCACAGGCAGCGCACCAAGCGTCAGAATCCTGTGATGAGAGAGCTTCCCTCAGGGTGCCCGGGTCGAGCGCCATCGAGGGAGAGCTCTGCGTGGCAAGGGCACACGCCTTGGTGCTAGGCCTGACGACCACAAGATCAGCTGCTGTATCACAAGCGATATGGAACTCGCGAGTGACGAGATCGTGCCCTACGGGGCACGCTGGTTGTTCCTCTGTGAGCTCAGTGCGGATGCTCAGGCCTAGGGCCTTTGTGCCGGGGTCACCACTCACAATGTTGCGAGGGGGACGCTCGGGTGCGGGGCCCGACGCTCGCTGAGCTCCGGAATCCAGTGGTCAAAGACGGCCACCGGGCTCACGGGAGTAACCAGAGCTGGAGTGGCGCACCTCAGGCTCAGGGACAGGCACGACCACAGCTGGTGGGGACTGAGGCAATGCAGGTGATGTCGTGCGAGAAGATGCATGTTTGGGGGACACGGGGCTGGGTGTGACAGCAGGAGCAGGCAAGACTGGACCTGACACAGGGGCAGGAGTGCCAGCAGGAGCAGATACGGGAGAAGGCGAGACTGGACCACACACAGAAACATGAGTCCCAGTAGACGTAGGTACTGGCGCAGAAGTAGGCGCGGGAACAGAAGCAGGGGCACCTGTGGGGCTTGAAATAGGTTGGACGGACGAGGTCTATGGACTGACGGCGATGATCGCCGGGTCATCAAGGGCTGGAGACCGAGAGGTGAAGGGGGCTCGAACGGACACATCAGCCTGGAGAGAGGTGCTCGCTGGCGTAAAAATCTCCCCCATCAACCGAGAACCCTCACAGGTAAGAACATGTGTGGCGGAGAGTGACGTGATCGAAGTCAGGTCACGGTAGGTGAGAGACTCGAAAAAGAGCGCGTCACGTGACTCAATGACGCGACGACGAGTAGGGTCCCATAAGCGCCAGGTTTTCGACCACGGGGAAATGCCTACGAAGGCACACCGGCGGCCCCGTGGTGAGACCTTGGACCCTTGCTTGTCCTCAGTGTACCACACGGAGGCCAAGGATCCCCAGACGCGAGCGAGACAAAGGTCAGCACGGTGTCCAAACCAGGGCTCATACGGTGTAGTGTGGTCCGGAAGCGGACCGTGCGGGAGGCGGTTCCAGACCCAAGTCATGTAGGCGAAACCCTCAAAGACAAAGGACTTAGAGAGACCGCACTAAGGCCGCATAGCGCGGACCGCATCCTCCATGGTGCGATTCCAGCGCTCGGAAACACCGTTCTGCTGAGGGGTCGCAGGAGCGGAGACCTGGTGAAAAATCCCGTGCTCAGCAAAGAACCTGTCCATCTCGCCAAGGAACTCACCGCCGCAATCCGAGCGAAAAGTATGTAGCGTGTGACGGGACTGACGCTCAGCCATCACTAGCCAGACTTGAACTGCAAGGGCGGCGTCGCTCTTCTCACGCAGGCTGTAGACCCATCGCATCCGGGTAAAGTCGTTAGTCACAGTCAGAACATACCGGCCACGATCAGATAGGAACTCGACCGGAAGAGGACCGAGAAGGTCTGAGTGAACTAGCTCGAGAGGCCGGGCGCTCGGGAACGAGAGTCAGGGTAGGTGCATCGGTGCATCTTCCCCTGAGCGCAAAAAAGACAGTCGGTCTTGGGCGGCTTCTCGAAAGAAGCCGCGTCAAGATCGGGAGATGTCTATGTCCAAATGAGCTTCGACACAGTATCAGAGCCCACATGATAGAGACGACAATGAAGCAATCGCAGATGTTTCGGAGACAGAACACCAGTGACAAAGACCCGACCGGAGGAGGAAGGGGAGCAAGGGGAGGAGGTCCGAGAGACGCGATACAGATCATCTACGACTGAGGCACGAAGGACAACACTGCGAGTGTCAGTGGCAGTCACAGTAGCTGAGTCTGCGGTATGCTCCATAGAGAGACCCATCAGTGTGCAAGCACGCACAGAAAGCAGGTTGAGCTCAAGATCAAGCACAAACAACACGTCGGAAAGGTACAAGGGGCCAGACGGACCGTCGAAACATACAACCCCAACACCATGGACTGGCAAGGACTGACCAGAGCCTGTACGGACGGAATGGACAGACGTGACAGGACCGAGAACAAAAAAATCACTACAACGACACGTCATGTGATGAGTGGCACCAGAATCGATGATCCAAGTGCCACCGGAGTCGGGACTGGTGGACATCACTGTACAACGGGCAATGGAACACTCGGCATCAGAGGGACGCTGAGCCGTCAGTGGGGAGGAACGACGCAGGGCACAAAGATGAGACTCGTGAACCCAATCGGTGCAGTCAGGCCCATCATCATCACATGCTGACTGTGTTCCCCCACACGTGTCGTCACGACCCACAGGAACGGACGGACAGACAGTCTGTGGACCACCCGACGATGACAACACACTCGCACCTCTCTGAAAGCGGAGCGCCAGAAGGTGTCGGAGCTCAACAATGGTGCAGTCGCGTGGGTCCGGATCATTGCTACTCGACGGTGAGGAAGCGGGAACAGCTGCAGTCGTGGCCGCCACGCGTTTGGCGGATGGCGAGGATGACGTGCTGGACGTGGAACGGAGGGCGTGTGCAGCCTGGAGCCCAGGAGTAGTCTGCACCCAGTCAAGCGGCTGTTGGCACTCGGTGTAGCGATGGGCACCTCCACAATTGTAGCAGTGAACAGAGCATCCACTCCTACCACTGGATGACGACTGCTGCTATGACTGCTGCTGACCTGATCCACACTTCCCCTTCTTCTTCTTCCCCTGAGCTGCTGCTGCAATACCCTGTGTCTGAGTGGGTGTGGGCGGGGCCAAAGAGGAGGAAGATGAGGACGTGATTGAGGATGAAGAAGGAGACCGCAGGACGGATGATGGTGGTGATGCGATGACTGCTGCAGTAAGAGAAGTCTCCTGATGGGCCACCGTTGCCTCGCGGGCTGAAGTCACCTGGAGGAAGAGCTGATGCGCCCAGGGGAGAAGCTGCAGAGTGGTTGAACAGGGCTCGAGGATAGCGTCGCTGTATCGTGTGAAGATGTCAGTGTACTCAAGGCAAACTCCGAGCATCATCGTACAGAGCGCCCACACCTGTGTGCCTCCTGAGGTCCCAAGGCGCGTGTAGATGCGCATGGCGCGTCGCCAGTAATTGGCTGCAGGCTCTGTAGGCCCCTGACGGAGAGAGTGGAAGGCACAAATGTGTGCTACACGAGTGGCGTGCGTCTCTACGGCCAGCAAGGATAAGGCCAGATCCTAACCTCCGCGTGGATCGGCGCCGGTGCCTGTGCCGGCCTTGCCAAGGAAGGGGCGGAAATCGACAACGGTCTTGCGTGGCATGGCATAGAGGAGTCCGCGCATGGCCCTGGCTGCTGTCAGCACCTGTGCTGGATCTGTAGGCTGATACGGGCTGTGGTAGTAGGGCCACAGTCCCTCCAAGGTAGCCCAAACCTGAAAGAGGATCTCCCAGCAGTCGAAGCCGTCCTCACTGATGTACCGTGGAGGTGGTGTCTCAAAATCCTTGGGTTGCCGCTCCGTGGGGAGAGCAACCGCAGGCTGAGGAGGACGAGAAATGAGGAAGACTCCTGGAAGGGGATAGTCACCGGGATAGTCGGGTGACGATCGTATCAGAGGAAACCGAGGAGATCTGGTGCCCGTCTGCAGCTGACGGAGGCATTCCTGAACAACTCGAATCTCATGATCTGGAGAGTCGCCTCTGATGCCTTGAATGAATGGATCATCATCCAGGAGGTCAGGAGGTGGTGGGTCAGGTCTACCTCCTGTCACGGGTGCCTGAGTTGACTGCTGTGTAGAGACAGCAACGCCAGCAGCTCCCTCGGAAACCTGCCGTGGGACCGTGGACTGGGCANTCTGCAGCTGACGGAGGCGCTCCTGAAGAACTCGAATCTCATGATCCGGGGAGTCGCCTGTGATGCCTGGCATGAATGGATCATCATCCAGGAGGTCAGGAGGTGGTGGGTCAGGTCTACCTCCTGTCACGGGTGCCTGAGCCGACTGCTGTGAAGAGACCGCAACGCCGGCAGCTCCCTCAGAAACCTGCCGTGGGACCGTGGACTGGGCATGCAGAAGCTCAGTCAACGTGCAGATGGCATCAGTCTGCTCCCGCTATAGGCGACGCATCTCATCCTACTGGCTCCACAGGTCCTCAATGGCCTACGAGCGTGGGCTCAGGACCCCAGAAGAAGAGGAGGAGGGATCACCTGTCCCCTCCCCCTTGTTTTCAGACGAGTTCATGTCGCCTCTCAGTATGAGTCGACATGTCAGGTTTGTCGGATTTCAAAAGCGTCAGCGTTTCTCGAGGATTTGAGATGGTGGTAACTTTTAACTGTCCGGCCGAAACATTGGCTAAGTATGGTGCTGACATCAGCAGGTGGTTGCTGACGTCAGCACGACCTGATGACGTCATCAAGCAAAATTGCTGACGTCAGCTCGACTCCCTCTTGTTTTTCTCGCGGTTTTGCGCGAGCGTGCAACCGCTCCGCGGCGGCTGCAAGGAAGCTGCACGGAAGCTACGTAGCAGCTTCCGCTCAGCTCCTGCTGTAGCTGTGCTGGAAGCTGCAACAGCAGTTGCGTGGCTGCGTGCGGAGCAGCGGCAGCAGCGGCTGCGCAATGCCGCTGCTGCTGCTGCGCGCTACGACTGCTGCTTGCTGCCGTCGCCGCGCGCTACTGCTACTGCCGCTGCTACGCTGTTGTTGCTACAGCTGCTGCAGCTTTGCTGCTGCGGCTCTGCTGCTGCCGTCGCGGCTGCCGCTGCTGCTGTTGCCGCCGTTGCTACTGCTCTGCTGCTACCGCCGCTGTTGCCGCTACGCTGCTGCCACTGCATTGTTGACGCCGCGGCAGCCGCTGCGGCTGCAGACGGCGGCTGCACTCGCTGCAGCCGCCATGCGCTGTTGTAGCTGTTGCTACGGCGCTGCTGCTGCCGTTGCTGTTGCTACTGCTAGCAAGGTGGCAATGCCGCTGCTACGGTCTCACGTGATGGGTGTGGGTTGCGTCGACGGTGACCGGTTGTCTCCGACAGGCCCCAGTGGATCTGTTGCAGCGGTGACTCTCACTACTGCTGCTCTGCTGCATCTCTGGTGCGCACCTCGGTGAGAACTGTCTCACTGCTTTGATCCAATGACAAGATGCAAGGAAGCTTCCTAGCAACACTCCCGTTGACCAAGCGTCAGTGCTTGATCAGACGGTGACGACAGTCACAAGTCGTGCACGCAACGGCAAGAGTTTGGCTAGGGGACACAAGGCAAAGTGTCTGAATGCTTCAATAGCATTTGCAAAGAGAAACGAAATATGACAGGTCCATGGCATAAATACCTGCCGCGGCGCACAGCGGGTGTCGCACGCGGCGGTCCAAGAGCTGTCCTATAACCGGCCCAAAACCACTGTTTTGGCCATAACTCTGTGCACACATGTCAGAATGCTACGCCGTCTGAACCTAGACGTGCAGGAACACAAGAGGGACGCCACGACTGGTCACATGCATGCATCCATCATTAGACGGTGAAAACGCAATGCAAAAACATGCAAATCGGGCTCATGGCCAGTCCGCTGAAAAACTCCTGCAAGTTGTAGAAAAAACAACAGGAAGTCCCGGCAGTGTCCGGGGCTCTGGAACGGTAGTCGGACAACTCCATGTTGGTATTCCGCCACCATTCGTCGCACCGGTGTCACCAGGGCCCGCCTCAGGCATCTGCACGAGTATCGACACGGCCGAGTGGTCAGAGTAGACTGTACAAGAACGGCACAAATCACAACACCTGGGTTTGGGCAGCCATAACTCTTTGCTACAAATTTTCTAGCTGTTTTTTACCACACGATTGTGTCGCAGCATTGGTAATTTAATATGGTCCAATTTTCAGGCAAAATGGATGACGCCTGGGTTTTGGACTGTCGGCTGTCTGGTAGGTCTCACCGAGAAATCTCTGCCTGCCAGAAAATAGGTCTAGGAGTGTTTTTTGATTGGCTGGTTAGCTGCGTAACAAGCTCTACAAAGCTAGGGGGGGGAGCTAGAATCTGGAGGGGTCTCCCATTGTTGTTCATTCTTGACTCCTAATCAGTTACTTCCAGTTTTCAGTTGCTTTATGGCGTTGACACCAGCGCACGCATATGTGAGTAACAAACCGAGATCATGCAGAATTAGACTCTAGAGCAACGGACTGAGGGGGCAACAGACTAAGCAGCGAGCGTGGAAGCCCGCACGCTGCATCAACAACACCGCTGCCCCAACGTGCTGCGCAGTATCTCGAGCTGCAGCAAGAATAGGAAGCTTCCTAGTAGTTTCTCATGGAATCAGATCAGCAAGGCATGCATCCCTGGGCTGTGAAGAAGAGACGTACCCCCGTGATCTTTGAATTCGTAGGATGAGATTTTCTGAATGATGTGTTCCATGATTTAACATGCTTTTTTGGGGTTTGATTTATTCATGTGTTCCTAATTCGTCGAAATCGTGGAAAAATGAACCCTTGAATTCGACGAATGGCTCGGTTCAATTTCGAGGTGTTCCGAAAATTCGGCGGCGCACATAGGACGGTGACTGGTCGTCGTGCATGCGCATTCACTTACAATGCTGACTTGGATGTTCGGACAGTCAAATCCAATTGGATTTGGCTGACCGTGACCGTGCACATCGTCGAGCGAACCTGAACACAAACTTGTTTTTACTATGGCGACTCCATTATTGTGTGCAACATATGACAAAACAAGAATATACTATGTATGTGAACCCTAGGATTCGACTATTCTTAAAAGTAGTTTGTTTTTTTATGTTCCTTTAAATTCGTTGAACGAAATAACGTATCCAATTCGACCAATTAAAAAAACGTTAAAATCGAATTCAAAGATCAGGGGGGTAGTAGTGGGAGTAGGTGTGAGAGCTATTCCTATAGCCATGGTCTTAGGAGGACCCACCAAACCACGGCGACTTGCGATAGCACATTACAAGAGCAAAGGCACCCTTGGAAAGAAAGCTACAACCGATCACCACGACCACCAACATGAATGCCATAGAGGGTCATCAAACATTTTCCAACAACAATTTGGGCATGTGATGTCCCTATGCGGTCTGTGAAACTTGTCGAATGTTTCAGTCAGGTCGCACCAACCACCACTGTGAACTTGTGAGAGCGTGATGACCCCTAATGACCGCCATCTTAGATGTGTAGAGGCTTGTTAGAAAGCCCTGGTCATAACCTGTACATCAATTCCACTCGCGCTTTGTTTTGTGCTTCGTAGAATACGTAACTTGAAAACACTCTCAGACTGAAAAGTTTTCTTTAAATTTAGGATTGTGAGAAAAATGACATTTTGGACCCTTTTTTATTCGTTTGATGAATTCATCACCATCACATCATAAATTTCTGCCGTATCATTGCTCCCAGTTTTGCTTGATTTGGACAACCTTCATGCAACTATCATCATGGTGGGGGATGGTGTCATCACAAACTTAGCCAAATCTTTTACTTGGACAAAGGTTTGAAAATCCAACCGCGTTGGATTATCGATCCAATCACTTCTGCATTTTCCCGTACTAAGCAGCCCACATGGCGCCTGACTACAAGGAGAAGGGGCCTGCTGCTCCTGACACGGGCTCCGCGGCTGAGAAATCTTGTCCGGTTTTATGTTACGGTGAAAATGCCGATTACCCCCTGTTTTGTCACCCTTGACCCTCATATACCCCTCCGTCGGAACAATAAGCCCCATCCGCCCCTCCGTCGGAACGATAAGCCTCATTCGCCCCTCCGTCGGAGCGATAAGCCTGAACCGCCCCTCCGTCGGAACGATAAGCCTCATCCGCCCCTCCGCTGGCACGATAAGCCTCATTCGCCCC
>SZWC01028704.1:0-27517 GCA_023375785.1 Penium margaritaceum
TTTCCTATCCTGACCGTTTGTGACTCGTGTTATGGTTGGTCAACGTTGACCACCCATATTGAGATTCTGTGGTCATGATCAGTGACATATGCCTAGTTTGGTTGTTTGGTGTGCATATTAGCCACACTGTGCTACTAGGTATTGAAGTTCTTTGTCCTTTATAGTCAATACATAGGCTTCCCAAACCATTTTCTCTCCCTCTCACCATTTGTGACTCGTGTTATGAGTTGTCAAAGTTGACCACACATAGTGGACTTATTTGGTCATAGTCAGTGATGTATGCATCCTTTGGTTGGTCACTGTGCACGCTAGCCATACCGTGCCACTGCTTATTGAAGGTCTTTGAACTTCCTAGTTGATAACTAGTGTTCCCAACCCATTGTTTTCCCCTCTAAACATTTGTGACTGGTGTTATGCATTTCAATGTTGACCACATGAAGTGAAATTATTTCGTCATGGTCAGTGACATATGCATACTTTGGGTGGTCACTGTGCATTGAAGCCACATTGTGCCACTACATATTCAAGGTATTTGTACTTGCTAGTAGATAACTAGTATTCCCAAACCATTACCTTCCACCCCGACTATATGTGACTCCTGTTGTGAGTTGTCAAAGTTTACCACACTTAGTGACATTATTTGGTCATGGTCAGTGACATATGCCTACTTTGGTTCGTCATCGTGCATGGTCCCCACACCGTGCCAGCACTTATCGAAGGTCTTTGTACTTGCTAATCGATACGAAGTATTCCCAAACCATTGTTTCCCCCTCTGACCATTTGTGACTTGTATTATGAGTTGTCAATGTTGACCACACACAGCGGATTTCTCTGGTCAAAGGCAGTACATATGCCTACTTTGGTTGGTCATCGTGCATGGTAGGCACACCGTGCTTCCACTGACTGAAGGTCATTGTACTTGGTAGTTGAGAACCGATATTCTCGTAGCATTATTTCCTCTTCTTACCGGTTGTGACTCGTGTTATCGTTGGTCAACGTTGACCACCCATATTGAAATTCTGTGGTCATGATCAGTGACATATGCCAAGTTTGATTGTTTGGTGTGCATATTAGCCACACCGTGCCATTACGTATTGAAGTTCTTTGTCATTTTTAGCTAATACACAGGCTTCCCAAACCATTGTCTCTCACTCTGACCATTTGTGACTCGTGTTATGGATTGTCAATGTTGACTACAGAAGTGGACTTATTTGGTCATAGTCAGTGACGTATGCATCCTTTGGTTGGTCATAGTGCACGCTAGCCATACTGTGCCACTGCTTGTTGAAGGTCTGTGTACTTCCTAGTTTAAAGCTAGTGTTCCCAACCCATTGTTCTCCTCTTTGACCATCTGTGACTCGTGTTATGCGTTTTCAACGTTGACCACGTGAAGTGAAATTCTTTTGTTATGTTTAGTGACATGTGCATACTTTGGTTGGTCATTGTGCATTGAAGCCACATTGTGCCACTATGTATTGAAGGTATTTGTACTTGCTAGTAGACTACTAGTATTCACAAACCATTACCTTCCACCCTGACCATTTGTGACTCGTGTTGTGAGTTGTCAAAGTTTCCCACACTTAGTGACAGTATTTGGTCATGGTCAGTGACATATTCCTACTTTGGTTGGTCATCGTGCATGGTCTCCAGACCGTGCAACAACGTATTGAAGCCCTTGTGCTTGCTATGTGATACTGGGTGTTCCTAAACCATTGTTTCCCCCCTCTGACCATTTGTGACTCATTTTATGAGTTGTCAATGTTGACCACAAACAACGGATTTCTTTGGTCAAAGGCGGTACATATGCCTACTTTGGTCGGTCATTGTGCATGGTAGCCACACCGTGCTACTACTGAGTGAAGGTCATTGTACTTGGTAGTTGAGAACCGATATTCCCATAGCATTTTTTCCTGTCCTGACCGCTTGTGACTCGTGTTATGGTTGGTCAACGTTGACCACCCATATTGAAGTTATGTGGTCATGACCAGTGACATATGCCTAGTTTGGTTGTTTGGTGTGCATATTAGCCACACCGTGCCACTACGTATTTCAGTTCTATGTCCTTTCAAGTCAATACACAGGCTTCCCAAACCATTGTCTCTCACTCTGACCATTTGTGACTCGTGTTATGAGTTGTCAATGTTGACCACAAATAGTGGACTTATTTTGGTCATAGTCAGTGACGTATGCATCCTTTGGTTGATCATAGTGCACGCTAGCCATACCGTGCCACTGCTTGTTGAAGATCTTTGTACTTCCTAGTTGATAGCTAGTGTTCCCAACCCATCCTTTCCCCCTTTGACCATCTGTGACTCGTGTTATGCGTTTTCAACGTTGACCACGTGAAGTGAAATTCTTTCGTCATGTTCAGTGACATGCATACCTTGGTTGGTCACTGTGCATTAAAGCCACATTGTGCCACTACATATTGAAGGCATCTGTACTTGCTAGTAGATAACTAGTATTCACAAACCATTACCTTCCACCCTAACCATTTGTGACTCGTGTTGTGAGTTGTCAACGTTTACCACACTTAATGACATTATTTGGTCATGGTCAGTGACATATGCGTACTTTGGTTGGTCATCGTGCATGGTATCCACGCCGTGCCACAATGTATTGAAGCCCCTTGTACTTGCTATGTGATTTGTGGTGTTCTTAAACCATTGTTTCCCCCTCTGACCATTTGTGACTCGCATTATGAGTTGTAAACGTGGACCATATACAGCGGATTTCTTTGGTCAAAGGCAGTACATATGCCTACTTTGGTCGGTCATTGTGCATGGTAGCCACACCGTGCTACTAGTGACTGAAGGTCGTGGTCCTTGGTAGTTGAGCACCAATATTCTCATAGCATTGTTTCCTCTACTGACCGTTTGTGACCCGTGTTATGGTTGGTCAACGTTGACCACCCATATTGAAATTCTCTGGTCATGATCAGTGACATATGCATAGTTGAATTGTTTGGTGTGCATATTAGCCACACCGTGCCACTACGTATTGAATTTCTTTGTCCTTTCTAGCCAATACTCAGGCTTCCCAATCCATTGTTTTCCCCTCTGACCATTTGTGACTGGTGTTATGCGTTTTCAATGTTGACCACATGAAGTAAAATTTGTTCGTCATGGTTAGTGACATGTGCATACTTTGGTTGTGCATTGAAGCCACATTGTGCCACTACATATTGAAGGTTTTTGTACTTGCTAGTAGATAACTAGTATTCACAAACCATTACCTTCCACCCTGACCATTTGTGACTCATGTTGTGAGCTGTCAAAGTTTACCACACGTAGCGACATTATTTGGTCATGTTCAGTGAGATATGCCTACTTTGGTTGGTCATCGTGCATGGTCTCCACACCGTGCCACAACGTATTGAAGCCCCTTGTGCTTGCCATGTGAGACTTGATGTTCCCAAACCATTGTTTCCCCCTCTAACCATTTGTGACTTGTATTATGAGTTTTCAACGTTGACCACACACATCGGATTGCTTTGGTCAAAGAAAGTACATATGCCTACTTTGGTCGGTCATTGTGCATGGTAGCCACATCATGCCACTACTGACTAAAGGTTGTTATACTTGGTAGTTGAGAAGCGTACATAGGCTTACCAAACCATTGTCTCTCCCTCTTACCATTGGTGACTCGTGTTATGAGTTGTCAATGTTGACCACACATAGTGGACTTATTCGGTCGTAGTCAGTGACGTATGCGTCCTTTGGTTGGTCACTATGCACGCTAGCCATACCGTGCCACTGCTTGTTGAGGGTCTTTGTACTTCCTAGTTGATAGCTAGTGTTCTTAACCCACTGTTTTCCCCTTTGACCATCTGTGACTCGTGTTATGCGTTTTCAACGTTGACAACGTGAAGTGAAATTCTTTCGTTATGTTCTGTGACATATGCATACCTTGGTTGGTCACTGTGCATTGAAGCCACATTGTGCTAGTACATATTGAAGGCATCTGTACTTGCTAGTAGATAACTAGTATTCACAAACCATTACCTTCCACCCTGACTATTTGTGACTCGTGTTGTGAGTTGTCAAAGTTTACCACACTTAGTGACATGATTTGGTCATGGTCAGTGACACATGCCTACTTTGGTTGGTCACTGTGCATGGTCTCCACACTGTGCCACAACGTATTGAAGCCCCTTGTGCTTGCTATGTGATTTATGGTGTTCCCAACCCATTGTCTCCTCCTCTAACCATTTGTGACTCGTATCATGAGTTGTCAACGTTGTCTACACACAGCGGATTTCTTTGGTCAAAGGCAGTACATATGCCTACTTTGGTCGGTCATTGTACATGGGAGCCACACCGTGCTATTACTGACCGAAGGTCGTTGTTCTTGGTAGTTGAGAACCGATATTCTCACAGCATTGTTTCCTCTCCTGACCGTTGTGACCCGTGTTATGGTTGGTCAACGATGACCACTCATATTGAAATTCTCTGTTCATGATTAGTGACATATGCCTATTTTGATTGTTTGGTGTGCACATTAGCCACGCCGTGCCACTACGTATTGAAGTTATTTGTCCTTTCTAGCCAGTACATAGGCTTCCCAATCCATTGTTTTCCCCTCTGACCATTTATGACTCGTGGTTTGAGTTGTCAATGTTGACAACACATAGTGGACTTATTCGGTCTTTGTCAGTTACGTGTGTAAATGTTGGTTGGTCACGGTGCACGCTAGCCATACCGTGGCACTACTTGTTGAATGTCTTTTTACTTGCTAGTTGATAACTAGTGTTCCCAATCCATAGTTTTCCCATCTGACCATTTGTGACTCGTGTTATGCATTTTCAACATTGACCACATACGTGAAATTTGTTCGTCATGGTTAGTGACATATGCATATTTTGGTTGGTCAGTGTGCATTGAGGCCACATTTTGCCAATACATATCGAAGGTATTTGTACTTGCTAGAAGATAACTAGTTTTCACAAACCATTACCTTCCACCCTGACCATTTGTGACTTGTGTTGTGATTTGTCAAAGTTTACCACACTTAGTGACATTATTTGGTCATGGTCAGTGACATATGCCTACTTTAGTTGGTCATCGTGCATGGCCTCTACACCGTGCCACAATGCATTGAAGCCCCTTGTGCTTGCTCTGTGATACTTGGTATTCCAAAACCATTGTTTCCCCCTCTGACCATTTGTGCCTCGTATTATGAGTTTTCAACGTTGACCACAGACAGCGGATTTCTTTGGTCAAAGGCAGTACATATGCCTACTTTGGTCGGTCTTTGTACATGGAAGCCAGACCGTGCTACTACTGAATGAAGGACTTTGTACTTGGTAGTTGAGAGCCAATATTCCCATAGCATTGTTTCCTGTCATGACCGTTTGTGACTCGTGTTATGGTTTCTCAACATTAACCACCCATATTGAAGTTATGTGGTCATGAGCAGTGACATATGCCTAGTTTGGTTGTTTGGTGTGCATATTAGCCACACCGTGCCACTACGTATTGAAGTTCTTTGCTCTTTCTAGTCAATACATAGGCTTCCCAAACCATTTTCTCTCCCTCTGACCATTTGTGACTCATGTTATGAGTTGTCAACGTGGACCTATTAGGTCGTAGTCAGTGACGTATGCATCATTTGGTTGGTCACTGTGCATGCTAACCATACCGTGCCACTGCTTGTTGCAGGTCTATGTACTTCCTAGTTGATAACTAGTGTTCCCAACCCATTGTTTCCCCTCTGACCATTTGTGACTCGTGTTATGCGTTCTCAACGTTGACCACATAAAGTGAAATTCTTTCGTCATATTCAGTAACATATGCATACTTTGGTTGGTCACTGTGCATTGAAGCCACACTGTGCCACTACATATTGAAGGTATCTGTACTTGCTAGTAGATAACTAGTATTGAAAAACCATGTCCTTCCACCCTGACCATTTGTGACTCGTGTTGTGAGTTGTCAAAGTTTACCACACTTAGTGACATTATTTGGTCATGGTGAGTGACATATGCCTACTTTGGTTGGTCATCGTGCATGGTCCCCACACCATGCCAAAACGTATTGAAGCCCCTTGTGCTTGCTATGTGATACGTGGTGTTCCCAAACCATTGTTTCCCCCTCTGACCATTTGTGACTCGTATTATGAGTTGTCAACGTGGACCACACACAGCGGATTTCTTTCGTCAAAGGCAGTACATATGCTTACGTTGGTCGGTCATTGTGCATGGTAGCCACACCGCGCTAGTACTGACTGAAGGTCATTGTACTTGGTAGTTGAGAACTGGTATTCTCATAGCATTTTTTCATCTCCTGAACGTTTGTGACTCCTGTTATGGTTAGTCAACGTTGACCACCCATATTGAAATTCTCTGGTCATGATCAGTGACATATGCCTAGTTTGGTTGTTTGGTGTGCATATTAGCCACGTTGTGCCACTGCTTATTGAAGTTCTTTGTCTTTTCTAGCCAATACATAGGCTTCCCAAACCATTGTTTTCCCCTCTGGCCAATCAGTGACTCGTGTTATGCGTTTTCAACGTTGACCACATGAAGTGAAGTTTGTTCGTCATGGTTAGTGACATATGCATACTTTGGTTGGTCACCGTGCATTGAAGCCACATTGTGCAACTACATATTGAAGGTATTTGTACTTTCTAGTAGATAACTTGTATTCACAAACCATTACTCGTGTTGTGAGCTGTCAAAGTTTACCACACTTAGTGACATTACTTGGTCATGGTCAGTTACATATGCCTACTTTGGTTGGTCATCGTGCATGGTCTGCATACCTTGCCACAACGTATTGAAGCCCCTTGTGCTTGCTATGTGATACTTGGTGTTCCCAAACCATTGTTTCCCCCTCTGACCATTTGTGATCGTATAATGAGTTATCAACATTGACCACACACAGGGGATTTCTTTGGCCAAAGGCAGTACATATGCCTACTTTGGTCAGTCACTGTGCATGGTAGCCACACCGTGCTATTACTGACTTATGGTCGTTGTACTTGGTAGTTGAGAACCGATATTCCCATAGCATTGTTTCCTATCCTGACCGTTTGTGACTCGTGTTATGGTTGGTCAACGTTGACCACCCATATTGAAATTTTGTGGTCATGATCAGTGACATATGCCTAGTTTGGTTGTTTGGTGTGCATATTAGCCACACCGTGCCACTACGTTTTGAAGTTCTTTGTCCTTTCTAGTCAATACATAGGCTTCTCAAACCATTTTCTCTCCCTCTGACCATTTGTGACTCGTATTATGAGTTGTCAATGTTGACCACACATAGTGGACTTATTCGGTCGTAGTCAATGACGTATGCATCCTTCGATTAGTCACTGTGCACGCTAGCCATACCGTGCCAGAGCTTGTTGAAGGTCTTTGTACTCCCTAGTTGATAACTAGTGTTCCCAACCCATTGTTTTCCCCTCTGACCATTTGTGACTCGTGTTATGCGTTTTCAACGTTAACCACATGAAGTGAAATTCTTTTGTCATGGTAAGTGGCATATGCATACTTTGGTTCGTCACTTTGCATTGAAGCCACATTGTGCCACTACATATTGAAGGTATTTGTACTTGCTAGTAGATAGCTAGTGTTCACAAACCATTACTTCCACCTTGACCATTTGTGACTCGTGTTGTGAGTTGTCAATGTTTACCACACTTAGTGACATTATTTGGTCATGGTAAGTGACATATGCCTACTTTGGTTGGTCATCGTGCATGGTCCCCACACCGTGCCACAACATATTGAAGCCCCTTGTGCTTCCTATGTGATACGTGGTATTCCCAAACCATTGTTTCCCCCTCTGACCAGTTGTGACTTGTATTATGAGTTGTCAACGTGGACCATACACAGCGGATTTCTTTGGTCAAAGGCAGTAAATATGCCTACTTTGGTCGGTCATTATGCATGGTAGCACAACTGCGCTACTACTGACTGAAGGTCATTGTACTTGGTAGTTGAGAACCGATATTCTCATAGCATTGTCTCCTCTCCTGAACTTTTGTGACTCGTGTTATGGTTGGTCAACGTTGACCACCCATAATGAAATTTTGTGGTCATGATCAGTGACATATGCCTGGTTTGGTTGTTTGGTGTGCATATCAGCCACACTGTGCCACTACGTATTGAAGTTCTTTGTCCTTCTAGCCAATACACAGGCTTCCCAATCCATTGTTTTCCCCTCTGACCATTTGTGACTCGTGTTGTGCGTTTTCAACGTTGACCGCATGAAGTGAAACTCTTTCGTCATGTTCAGTGACATATGCATACTTTGGTTGGTCACTGTGCATTGAAGCCACATTGTGCCATCACATATTGAAGGTATTTGTACTTGCTAGTAGATAACTAGTATTCACAAACCATTACCTTCCACCGTGACCATTTGTGACTCGTGTTGTGAGTTGTCAAAGTTTACCACACTTAGTGACATTACTTGGTCATGGTCAGTGACAAATGCCTACTTTGGTTGGTCATCATGAATGGTCCGCACACCGTGCCACAACGTATTGAAGCCCCTTGTGCTTGCTATGTGATACTTGGTGTTCTCGAACCATTATTTCCCCCTCTGACAATTTGTGACTCGTATTATGAGTTGTCAACGTTGACCACACACAGCAGATTTCTTTGGTCAAAGGCAGTACATATGCCTACTTTGGTCGGTTGTTGTACATGGTAGCCACCTTGTGCTACTACTGAATGAAGGTTGTTGTACTTGGTAGTTGAGAACCGATGTTTCCATAGCATTGTTTCCTGTCCTAACCATTTGTGACTCGTGTTATGGTTGGTCAACGTTGACTACCCATATTGAAATTATGTGGTCATGATCAGTGACATATGCCTAGTTTGGTTGTTTGGTGTGCATGTTAGCCACACCGTGCCACTACGTATTGAAGTTCTTTGTCCTTTCTAGTCAATACATAGGCTTCCCAAACCATTTTCTCTCCCGCTGACCATTTGTGACTCGTGTTATGAGTTGTCAATGTTGACCACACATAGTGGACTTTTTTGATCGTAGTCAGTGACGTATGCATCCTTTGGTTGGTCACTGTGCACGCTAGCCATACCGTGCCACTACTTGTTGAAGGTCTTTGTACTTGCTAGTGGATAACTAGTGTTCCCAATCCATTGTTTTCCCCTCTGACCATTTGTGACTCGTGTTATGCGTTTTCAACGTTGACCACATGAAGCGAAATTCTTTCGTCATGGTCAGAGACATATGCATACTTTGGGTGTTCACTATGCATTGAAGCCACATTGTGCCACTACATATTGAAGGTATTTGTACTTGCTAGTAGAAAACTAGTATTCACAAACCATCACCTTCCACCGTGACCATTTGTGACTCGTGTTGTGAGTTGTCAAAGTTTACCACACTTAGTGACATTGTTTTGTCATGGTGAGTGACATATGCCTACTTTGGTTGCTCATCGTGCATGGTCCCCACACCATGCCACAACGTATTGAAGTCCCCTGTGCTTGCTATGTGATACGTGGTGTTCCCAAACCATTGTTTCCCCCTCTGACAATTTGTGACTTGTATTATGAGTTGTCAACGTGGACCACACACAGCGGATTTTTTTGGTCAAAGGCAGTAAATATGCCTCCTTTGGTCGGTCATTGTGAATGGTAGCCACACCGTGCTAATACTGACTGAAGGTCGTTGTTCTTGGTAATTGAGAACCGATATTCCCATAGCATTGTTTCCTGTCTGACCGTTTGTGACTTGTGTTATGGTTGCTCAACGTTGACCACCCATATTGAAAGTATGTGGTCATGATGTGTGACATATGCCTAGTTTGGTTGTTTGGTGTGCATATTAGCCACATCGTGCCACAATATATTGAAGTTCTTTGTCCTTTCCAGTCAATACATAGGCTTCCCAAATCATTGTCTCTCCCTCTGACCATTTGTGACTCGTGTTATGAGTTGTCAAAGTTGACCACACATAGTGGACTTATTCGGTCGTAGTCACTGACGTATGCATCCTTTGGTTGGTCACTGTGCATGCTAGCCATACCGTGCCACTGCTTGTTGAAGGTCTTTGTACTTCCTAGTTGATAACTTGTGTTCCCAGTCCATTGTTTTCCCCTTTGTTGGTTTGTGACTCGTGTTATGCGTTTTCAACGTTGACCACATGAAGTGAAATTATTTTGTTATGTTTTGTGACATATGCATACTTTGGTTGGTCACTGTGCATTTAAGTCACATGGTGCCACAACATATTCAAGGTATTTGTACTTGCTAGTAGATAACTAGTATTCACAGCCCATTATCTTTCACCCTGACCATTTGTGACTCGTGTTACGAGTTGTCACAGTTTACCACACTTAGTGACATTATTTGGTCATGGTCAGTGACATATGCCTACTTTGGTTGGTCATCGTGCATGGTCTCCACACGTGCCACAACGTATTGAAGCCCCGTGTGCTTGCTATGTGATACTTGGTGTTCCCAACCCATTGTTTCCCCCTCTGACAATTCGTGGCCCATAGTATGGGTTGTCAATGTTAACCACACATAGTAAAATTGTTTGGTCATGGTAAGTGGCACATGCCTAATCTGGTTGGTCATTGTACATGGTAGCCACACCGTTCCACTACTTGTTGAAAGTATTTGCACTTGCTATTCAATAAATAGCAAAAGGTTTCTCCCTTCGACACCAGGTCGGTTTTTGTTTATTTGTTACGTGTAGGTGCCTTCAGTGGAATACTCCCTCCTACCCCCCTAGAGGGTTGTTCCTTGGACGACCTGGAAGACAGATTTGCGACAGCATTATGACACCCCCCTCCCCCCCCCCCCCGGCTTAGGCTCGAAGGTAGAGTTGAGGAAGCACAACATGCCCCCCCCCCCCTTGGTCGCGAGCCTATTCTATATTGCGCATACGAGGATTCAAACCAAGGACCTATCGCTCCAGAATCTTACTCTATAAGCACTAAGCCAACTCACATGATGTTCATACGATGTCCAAATGGCATTATAAGGGTTCCTATGGGTAAAGGGCATAAAATGAGGGGGTGTAAGATTTTAGGGTAGTTTTCAGAAGTATGAATGATAACAATTTCAGTTTATTCCAAAACAATTGACGCAGACTACGTTTTGAATTTTGCAACTTCGAGATTGAATAACCTCTCAACTATTGCTGGGATTGACCAGCCGTAAGAAGGAAAGTTGAAAAGACACAATGAAACTCTTTTTATGATATTCAATGACACAAGAATATTTTGGTTGGTCATTGTGCATGGTAGCCATACCGTGCCACCACTTATCAAATGTCTTTGTACTTGCTAGTCAATACCAAGTATTCCCAAACCATTGTTTCCCCCTCTGACCGTTTGTAACTCGTATTATGAGTTGTCAACATTGACCACACACAGCGGATTTCTCTGGTCAAAGGCAATACATATGCCTACTTTGGTCGGTCATTGTGCATGGTAGGCACATCGTGCTACTACTGACTGAAGGTCGTTGTACTTGGTAGTTGAGAACCGATATTCTCATAGCATTGTTTGCTCTTCTTACCGTTTGTGACTCGTGTTATGGTTGGTCAACGTTGACCACCCATATTGGAATTTTGTGGTCATGATCAGTGACATATGCCAAGTTTGATTGTTTGGTGTGCATGTTACCCACACCGTGCCACTACGTATTAAAGTTCTTTGTCCTTTCGAGTCAATGCATATGCTTCCCAAACCATTGTCTCTCCCTCTGACCATTTGCGACTGGCGTTATGAGTTGTCAATGTTGACCACACATAGTGGACTTATTCGGTCGTAGAGAGTGACGTATGCATCCTTTGGTTGGTCACAGTGCACGCTAGCCATACCGTGCCACTGCTTGTTGAAGGACTTTGTACTTGCTAGTTGATAACTAGTGTCCCCAATCCATTGTTTTCCCCTCTGACCATTTGTGACTCGTGTTATGCGTTTACAACATTGACCACATACGTGAAATTTGTTCATCGTGGTTAGTGACATATGCATACTTTGGTTGGTCAATCTGCATTGAAGCCACATTGTGCCACTGCATATTGAAAGTTTTTGTACTTGGTAGTAGATAACTAGTATTCACAAACCATTACCTTCCACCCTGACAATTTGTGACTCGTGTTGTGAGTTGTCAAAGTTTACCACACTTAGTGACATTATTTGGTCATGGTCAGTGACATATGCCTAATTTGGTTGGTCATCGTGCATGGTCTCCACACCGTGCCACAACGAATTGAAGCCCCTCGTGCTTGCTATGTGATACTTGGTGTTTCCAAACCATTGTTTCCCCCTTTGACCATTTGTAACTCGTATTATGAGTTGTCAACGCTGACCACACACATCGGATTTCTTTGGTCAAAGGCAGTACATATGCCTACTTTGGTCGGTCAATGTGCATGTTAGCCACACCATGCTCCTACTAAATGAAGGTTGTTGTACTTGGTAGTTGAGAACCAGTATTCCCATAGCACTGTTTTCTGTCCTTACCGTTTGTGACTCGTGTTATGGTTGGTCAATGTTGACCACCCATGTTGAAAAAATGTGGTCATGATCAGTGGTATATGCCTAGTTTAGTTGTTTGGTGTGCATATTAGCCACACTGTGCCACTATGTATTGAAGTTCTTTGTCCTTTCTAGTCAATACATAGGCTTCCCAAACCATTTTCTCTCCCTCTGACCATTTGTGACTCGTGTCATGTGTTGTCAATGTTGACCACACATAGTGGACTTATTTGGTCGTAGTCAGTGACGTATGCATCCTTTGGTTGGTCACTCTGCATCCTAACCATACCGTGCCGCTGCTTGTTGAAGGTCTTTGTACTTCCTAGTTGATAACTTGTGTTCCCAACGCATTGTTTTCCCCTCTGACCATTTGTGACTCGTGTTATGCATTTTCAATGTTGACCACATGAAGTGAAATTCTTTCGTCATGGTCAGTGACATATGCATACTTTGGGTGGTCACTGTGCATTGAAGCCACATTGTGCGACTACATATTGAAGGTATTTGTACTTTCTAGTAGATAACCAGTATTCACAAACCATTACCTTCCACCTTGACCACTTGTGACTCGTGTTATGAGTTGTCAAAGTTTACCACACTTAGTGACATTACTTGGTCATGATCAGTGACATATGCCTACTTTGGTTGGTCATGGTGCATGGTCCCCACACCGTGCCACAACGTACTGAAGCCCCTTGTGCTTGCTATGTGATACGTGATGTTCCCAAACCATTGTTTCCCCCTCTGACCATTTGTGACTCGTATCATGAGTTGTCAACGTGGACCACACACAGCGGATTTCTTTGGTCAAAGGCAGTAAATATGCCTACTTTGGTCGGTCATTGTGCATGGTAGCCACACAGCGCTACTACTGACTAAAGGTCATTGTACTTGGTAGTTGAGAACCGATGTTCTCATAGCATTGTTTCCTCTCCTGACTGATTGTGACTCGTGTTATAGTTGGTCAACGTTGACCACTCATATTGAAGTTCTGTGGTCATGATCAGTGACATATGCCTAGTTTGATAGTTTGGTGTGCATATGAGCCAAACTGTGCCAGTACGTATTGAAGTTCTTTGTCCTTTCTAGCCAATGCATAGGCTTCCCAATCCATTGTTTTCCCCTCTGACCATTTGTGACTCGTGTTATGCGTTTTCAACGTTGACCACATGAAGTGAAATTCGTTTGTCATGGTTAGTGACATATGCATACATTTGATGGTCACTGTGAACTGAAGCCACATTGTGCCACTACATATTGAATGTATTTGTACTTGCTAGTAGATAACTAGTACTCACAATCCATTACCTTCCACCCCGACCATTTGTGACTCGTGTTGTGAGTTGTCAAAGTTTACCACACTTAGTAACATTACTTGGTCATGGTCAATAACATATGCCTACGTTGGTTGGTCATTGTGCATGGTCTCAACACCGTGCAACAACGTATTGAAGCCCCTTGTGCTTGCTATGTGATATTTGGTGTTTCCAAACCATTGTTTCCCCCTCTGACCATTTGTGACTCGTTTTATCAGTTATCAACGTTAACCACACACAACAGATTTCTTTGGTCAAAGGCAGTACGTATGCCTACTTTGGTCGGTCATTGTACATGGTAGCCACACCGTGCTACTACTGAATGAAGGTCGTTGTACTTGGTAGTTGAGAACCGATGTTCCCATAGCGTTGTTTCCTGTCCTGACCGTTTGTGACTTGTGTTGTGGTTGGTCAACGTTGACCACCCATATTGAAATTATGTGGTCATGATCAGTGACATATGCCTAGTTTTATTGTTTGGTATGCATGTTAGCCACACCGTGCCAGTACGTATTGACGTTCTTTGTTCTTTCTTGTCAATACATACGCTTCCCAAACCATTGTCTCTCCCTCTGACCATTTGTGAATCCTGTTATGAGTTGTGAATGTTAACCACACATAGTGGACTTATTTGGTCGTAGTCAGTGACGTATGCATCCTTTGGTCGGTCACTGTGCACGCTAGCCATACCGTGCCACTGCTTGTTGAAGGTCTTTGTACTTGTTAGTGGATAACTAGTGTTCCCAACCCATTGTTTTCCCCTCTGACCCTGTGTGACTCGTGTTATGCGCTTTCAACGTTGACCACATGAAGTGAAATTATTTCGTCATGGTCAGTGACATATGCATACTTTGGTTGGTCACTGTGTATTGAAGCCTCATTGTGCCATTACATATTGAAGGTATTTGTACTTGAAGCCTCATTTGTACTTGGTTGGTCACTGTGTATTCATGAACCATTACCTTCCACCCTGACCATTTGTGACTCGTGTTGTGAGCTGTCAAAGTTTACCACACTTAGTGACATTACATGGTCATGGTCAGTGCATATGCCTACTTTGGTTGGTCATCATGCATGGTCTCCAATCCGTGCCACACGATTGAGGCCCCTTGTGCTTGCTATGTGATACTTGGTGTTCCCAAACCATTGTATCCCCCTCTGACCATTTGTGACTCGTATTATGAGTTGTCAACGTTGACCACTCACAACGGATTCCTTTGGTCAAAGGCAGTATACATGCCTATCTTGGTCGGTCATTGTGCACGGTAGCCACATCGTGCTACTACTGACAGAAGGTCGTTGTACTTGGTTGTTGAGAACAGATATTCCCATAGCATTGTTTCCTGTCCTGACCGTTTGTGACTCGTGTTATGGTTGGTCAATGTTGACCACCCATTTTGAATTCTGTGGTCATGATCAGTGACATATGCCTAGTTTGGTTGTTTGGTGTGCATGATAGCCGCACTCTGCCACTACGTATTGAAGTTCTTTGTCCTTTCTAGGCAATACATAGGCTTCCCAAACCATTGTCTCTCCCTCTGACCGTCTGTGACTCGTGTTATGAGTTGTTAATGTTGACCACACATAGTTGACATTTTTTGTCGTAGTCAATGACGTATGCATCCGTTGGTTGGTCACTATGCACGCTAGCCATACCGTGCCACTGCTTGTTGAAGGTCTTTGTACTTCCTAGTTGATAACTAGTGTTATTCATCCATTCTTCTCCCATCCGACCATGTGTGACTTGTGTTATGCATTTTCAACGTTGACCACATGAAGTGAAATTCTTTTGTCATGTTCAGTGACATATGCATACTTTGGTTGGTCAATGTGCATTGAAGCCACATTGTGCCATTACATATTGAAGGTATTTGTACTTGCTAGTAGATAACTAGTATTCATAAACCGTTACCTTCCACCCTGATCATTTGTGACTCATATTGTGAGTTGTCAAATTTTACCACACTTAGTGACATTATTTGGTCATGGTCAGTGACATATGCCTACTTTGGTTGCTCATCTTGCATGGCCGCCACACCGTGCCACAACGTATTAAAGCCCCTTGTGCTTGCTATGTGGTACTTGGTGTTCCCAAACCATTGTTTCCCCCTCTGTCCATTTGTGACTTGTATTATGAGTTGTCAACGTTGACCACACACAGCGGATTTCTTTGGTCAAAGGCAGTACATATGCCTACTTTGGTCGGTCATTGTGCATGGTAGCCTTACCGTGCTACTACTGACTGAAGGTCATTGTACTTGGTAGTTGAGAACCGATATTCCCATAGCATTGTTTCCTGTCCTGACCGTTTGTGAATCGTGTTATGGTTGGTCAACGTTGACCACATATATTGAAATTCTGGAGTCATGGTCAGTGACATATGCCTAGTTTGGTTGTTTGGTGTGCATATTAGCCACACCATGCCACTACGTATTGAAGTTCTTTGTCCTCTCTGGTTAATACATAGGCTTCTTAAACCATTGTCTCCCCCCTCTAACCATCTGTGACTCGTGTTATGAGTTGTCAATGTTGACCACACATAGTTGACTTATTCAGTCGTATTCAGTGACGTATGCATCCTTTGGATGGTCAATGTGCAAGCTAGCCATACCGTGCCACTGCTTGTTGAAGGTCTTTGTACTTCCTAGTTGATAACTAGTGTTCCCAGTCCATTGTTTTCCCCTCTGACCATTTGTGACTCGTGTTATGCGTTTTCAACGTTGACCACATGAAGCGAAATTTGTTCGTCATGGTTAGTGACATATGCATGCTTTGGTTGGTCACTGTGCATTGAAGCCACATTGTGCCACTACATATTCAATGTATTTGTACTTGCTAGTAGATAGCTAGTATTCACGAACCATAACCTTCCACCCTGACCATTTGTGACTCATGTTGTGAAATGTGAAAGTTTACCACACTTAGTGACATTACTTGGTCATGGTCCGTGCATATGCCTACTTTGGTTGGTCATCGTGCATGGTCTCCACACCGTGCCACAGCGTATTGAAGCCCATAGTGCTTGCTATGTGTTACTTGGTGTTCCAAACCAATTGTTTCCGCCTCTGTCCATTTGAGACTTGTATTATGAGTTGTCAACGTTGACAACAACCAGCGGATTTCTTTGGTCAAAGGCAGTACATATGCCTACTATGGTCGGTCATTGTGCATGGTAGCCACATCGTACTACTACTGACTGAAGGTTGGTATACTTGGTAGTTGAGAACCGATACTTCCATAGCATTGTTTCCTGTCCTGGCCGTTTGTGAATCGTGTTATGGTTGGTCAACGTTGACCACCTATATTGAAATTCTGGAGTCATGATCAGTGACATACGCCTATTTTGGTTGTTTGGTGTGCATATTATTCACATTGTGCCACTACGTATTGAAGTTCTTTGTCCTTTCTAGTCAAAACATAGGCTTCCCAAACCATTGTCTCTCCCTCTAACCATTTGTGACTCGAGTTATGAGTTGTCAATGTTGACCACACATAGTGGACTTATTCGGTCGTAGTCAGTGATGTATGCATCCTTTGGTTGGTCACTGTGCACGCTAGCCATACCGTGCCACTGCTTGTTGAAGGTCTTTGTACTTCCTAGTTGATAACTAGTGTTCCCAATCCATTGTTTTCCCCTCTCACCATTTGTGACTCGTGTTATGCGTTTTCAACATTGACCACATGAAGTGAAATTCATTCGTCATGTTGAGTGACATATGCATGCTTTGGTTGGTTAATGTGCATTGAAGCCCCATTGTGCCACTACATATTGAAGGTATTTGTACTTGCTAGTAGATAACTAGCATTCACAAACCATTACCTTCTACACTGACCATTTGTGACTCGTGTTGTGAGTTGTCAAAGTTTACCACACTTAGTGACATTGTTTGGTCATGGTCAGTAACATATGCCTACTTTGGTTGGTCATCGTGCGTGGTCCCTACACCGTGCCACAACCTATTGAAGCCCCTTGTCCTTGGTATGTGATACTTGGTGTTCCCAAACCATTGTTTCCCCCTCTGTGCATTTGTGACTTGTACTATGAGCTGTCAACGTTGTCTACACATAGCGGATTTCTTTGGTCAAAGGCAGTACATATGCCTACTTTGGTCGGTCATTGTGCATGGAAGCCACACCGTGCTACTACTGACTGGAGGTCGTTGTACTTGGTAGTTGAGAACCGATATTCCCATAGCACTGTTTCCTGTCCTGACCGTTTGTGAATCATGTTATGGTTGGTCAACGTTGACCACCTATACTGAAATTCTGGGGTCATGATCTTTGACATATGCCTAGTTTGGTTGTTTGGTGTGCATATAAGCCACACCGTGCCACTACGTATTGAATTTCTTTGTCCTTTCTAGTCAATACATAGGCTTCCCAAACCATTGTCTCTCCCTCTGACCATTTGTGACTCGTGTTATGAGTTGTCAATGTTGACCACACATAGTGGACTTATTCGGTCGTAGTCAGTGACGTATGCATCCTTTGGTTGGTCACTGTGCATGCTAGCCATACCGTGCCGCTGCTTGTTGAAGGTCTTTGTACTTCCTAGCTGATGACTAGCGTTCCCAACCCATTGTTTTCCCCTCTGACCATTTGTGACTCGTGTTATGCGTTTTCATCATTGACCACATGAAGTGAAATTGTTTCGTCATGTTCAGTGACATGTGCATACTTTGGTTGGTCACTGTGCATAGAAGCCACATTGTGCCACTACATATTGAAGGTATTTGTACTTGCTAGTATATAACTAGTATTCACAAACCATTACCTTTCACCATGACCATTTGTGACTCGTGTTGTGAGTTGTCAACGTTCACCACACCTAGTGACATTATTTGGTCATGGTCAGTGACATATGCCTACTTTGGTTGGTCATCGTGCATGGTCTCCACACCATACCACAACGTATTGAAGCCCCTTGTGCTTGATATGTGATACTTGATGTTCCCAAACCATTGTTTCCCCCTCTGACCATTTGTGACTCGTATCATGAGTTATCAACGTTGACCACACACAGCGGAATTATTTGGTCAAAGGCAGTACATATGCCTATTTGGTCGGTCATTGTGCATTGTAGCCTCACCGTGCTACTACTGACTGAAGGTCGTTGTACTTGGTAGTTGAGAACCGATATGCCCATAGCATTCTTTCTTGTCGTGTCCGTTTGTGCATCGTGTTATGTTTGGTCAACGTTGACCACCCATATTGAAATTATGTGGTCATGATCAGTGACATATGCCTAGTTTGGCTGTTTGGTGTGCATACTAGCCACACCGTGCCACTACATATGGAAGTTCTTTGTCTTGTCTAGTCAATACATAGGCTTCCCAAACCATTGTCTCTCCCTCTGACCATTTTGACTCGTGTTATGAGTTGTCAATGTTGACCACACATAGTGGACTTATTCGGTCGTAGTCAGTGACGTATGCATCCTTTGGTTGGTCACTGTGCATGCTAGCCATACCGCGCCACTGCTTGTTGAAGGTCTTTGTACTTTCTAGTTGATAACTAGAGTTCCCAACCCATTGTTTTCCCCTCTGACCATTTGTGACTCGTGTTATGCGTTTCCAACATTGACCACATGAAGTGAAATTGTTTCGTCATGTTCAGTGACATGTGCATACTTTGGTTGGTCACTGTGCATTGAAGCCACATTGTGCCACTACATTTTGAAGGTATTTGTACTTGCTAGTATATAACTAATATTCACAAACCATTACCTTTCACCATGACCATTTGTGACTCGTGTTGTGAGTTGTCAACGTTTACCACACCTATTGACATTATTTGGTCATGGTCAGTGACATATGCCTACTTTGGTTGGTCATTGTGCATGGTCTCCACACCATACCACAATGTATTGAAGCCCCTTGTGCTTGTTATGTGATACTGGATGTTCCCAAACCATTGTTTCCCCCTCTGACCATTTGTGACTCGTATCATGAGTTGTCAACGTTGACCACACACATCGGATTTCTTTGGTCAAAGGCCGTACATATGCCTATTTGATCGGTCATTGTGCATGGTAGCCACACCGTGCTACTACTGACTGAAGGTCGCTGTACTTGGTAGTTGAGAACCGATATTCCCATAGCATTGTTTCTTGTCCTGACCGTTTGTGCATCGTGTTATGGTTGGTCAACGTTGACCACCCATATTGAAATTTTGTGGTCATGATCAGTGAAATATGCCTAGTTTGGTTGTTTGGTGTGCATAATAGCCACACCGTGCCACTACATATGGAAGTTCTTTGTCCTGTCTAGTCAATACACAGGCTTCCCAAACCATTGTCTCTCCTTTTGACCATTTTTGACTCGTGTTATGAGTTGTCAATGTTGACCACACATAGTGGACTTATTCGGTCATAGTCAGTGACGTATGCATCCTTTGGTTGGTCACTGTGGACGCTAGCCATACCGTGCCACTGCTTGTTGAAGGTGTTTGTACTTCCTAGTTGATAACTATAGTTCCAAACCCATTGTTTTCCCGTCTGACCATTTGTGACTTGTGTTATGCATTTTCAAAATTGACCACGTGAAGTGAATTTTTTTCGTCATGTTCAGTGACATGTGCATACTTTGGTTGGTCACTGTGCATTGAAGCAACATTGTGCTACTACGTATTGAAGGTATTTGTACTTGCTAGTATATAACTAGTATTCACAAACCATTACCTTTCACCATGACCATTTGTGACTCGTGTTGTGAGTTGTCAACGTTTACCACACCTAGTGACATTATTTGGTCATGGTCAGTGACATATGCCTACTTTCGTTGGTCATCGTGCAGGGTCTCCACACCATACCACAACGTATTGAAGCCCCTTGTGCTTGCTATGTGATATTTGATGTTCCCAAACCATTGTTTCCCCCTCTGACCATTTGTGACTCGTATCATGAGTTGTCAACGTTGACCACACACAGCGGATTTCTTTGGTCAAAGGCAGTACATATGCCTATTTGATCGGTTATTGTGCATGGTAGCCACACCGTGCTACTACTGACTGAAGGTCGTTGTACTTGGTAGTTGAGAACCGATATTCCCATAGCATTGTTTCTTGTCCTGGCCGTTTGTGCATCGTGTTATGGTTGGTCAACGTTGACCACCCATATTGAAATTTTGTGGTCATGATCAGTGACATATGCCTAGTTTGGTTGTTTGGTGTGCATACTAGCCACACCGTGCCACTACATATGGAAGTTCTTTGTCTTGTCTAGTCAATACATAGGCTTCCCAACCCATTGTCTCTCCCTCTGACCATTTGTGACTCGTGTTATGAGTTGTCAATGTTGACCACACATAGTGGACTTATTCGGTCGTAGTCATTGACGTATGCATCTTTTGGTTGGTCATTGTGCATGCTAGCCATACCGCGCCACTGCTTGTTGAAGGTCTTTGTACTTCCTGGTTGATAACTAGACTTCCCAACCCATTGTTTTCCCCTCTGACCATTTGTGACTCGTGTTATGCGTTTCCAACATTGACCACATGAAGTGAAATTGTTTCGTCATGTTCAGTGACATGTGCATACTTTGGTTGGTCACTGTGCATTGAAGCCACATTGTGCCACTACATATTGAAGGTATTTGTACTTGCCAGTATATAACTAGTATTCACAAACCATTACCTTTCACCATGACCATTTGTGACTCGTGTTGTGAGTTGTCAACGTTTACCACACCCAGTGACATTATTTGGTCATGGTCAGTGACATACGCCTACTTCGGTTGGTCATCGTGCATGGTCTCCACACCATACCACAATGTATTGAAGCCCCTTGTGCTTGCTATGTGATACTTGATGTTCCCAAACCATTGTTTCCCCCTCTGACCATTTGTGACTCGTATCCTGAGTTGTCAACGTTGACCACACAAAGCGGATTTCTTTGGTCAAAGGAAGTACATATACCTATTTGGTCGGTCATTGTGCATGGTAGCCACACTGTGCTACTACTGACTGAAGGTCGTTGTACTTGGTAGTTAAGAACTGATATTCCCATAGCATTGTTTCTTATCCTGACCGTTTGTGCATCGTGTTATGGTTGGTCAACGTTGACCACCCATATTGAAATTCTGTTGTCATTATCAGTGACATATGCCTAGTTTGGTTGTTTGGTGTGCATACTAGCCACACCGTGCCACTACATATGGAATTTCTTTGTCCTGTCTAGTCAATACATAGGCTTCCCAAACCATTGTCTCTCCCTCTGACCATTTTTTACTCTTGTTATGAGTTGTCAATGTTGACCACACATAGTGGACTTATTCGGTCGTAGTCAGTGACGTATGCATCCTTTGGTTGGTCAATGTGCACGCTAGCCATACCGTGCCACTTCTTGTTGAAGGTGTTTGTACTTCCTAGTTGATAACTAGAGTTCGCAACCCATTGTTTTCCCCTCTGACCATTTGTGACTCGTGTTATGCGTTTTCAACATTGACCACGTGAAGTGAAATTGTTTCGTCGTGTTCAGTGACATGTGCATACTTTGGTTGGTCACTGTGCATTGAAGCAACATTGTCCTACTACATATTCAAGGTATTTGTACTTGCTAGTATAAAACTAGTATTCACAAACCATTACCTTTCACCATGACAATTTGTGACTCCTGTTGTGAGCTGTCAACGTTTACCACACCTAGTGACATTATTTGGTCATGGTCATAACATATGCCTACTTTGGTTGGTCATCGTGCAGGGTCTCCACACCATACCTCAACGTATTGAAGCCCCTTGTGCTTGCTATGTGATACGTGATGTTCCCAAACCATTCTTTCCCCCTCTGACCATTTGTAACTCGTATTATGAGTTGTCATCGTTTACCACGCACAGCGGATTTCTTTGGTCAAAGGCAGTACATATGCCTATTTTGGTCGGTCATTGTACATGGTAGCCACACCGTGCTACTACTGACTGAAGGTCGTTGTACTTGGTAGTTGAGAACCGATATTCCCATAGCATTGTTTCCTGTCCTGACCGTTTGTGAATCGTGTTATGGTTGGTCAACGTTGACCACCTATATTGAAATTCTGGAGTCATGATCAGTGACATATGCCTAGTTTGGTTGTTTGGTGTGCATATTAGCCACACCGTGCCACTACGTATTGAAGTTCTTTGTCTTTTCTAGTCTATACATAGGCTTCCCAAAGCATTGTCTCTCCCTTTGATTATTTGTGACTCGTGTTATGAGTTGTCAATGTTGACCACACATAGTGGACTTATTCGGTCGTAGTCAGTGACGTATGCATCCTTTGGTTGGTCACTGTGCACGCTAGCCATACCTTGCCACTGATTGTTGAAGGTCTTTGTACTTCATAGTTGACAACTAGTGTTCCCAATCCATTGTTCTTCCCTCTCACCATTTGTGACTCGTGTTATGCGTTTTCAACGTTGACCACCTGAAGTGAAATTCTTTCGTCATGTTCAGTGACATATGAATACTTTGGTTGGTCAATGTGCATTGAAGCCACATTCTGCCACTACATATTGAAGGTATTTGTACTTGCTAGTATATAACTAGTATTCACAAACCAATACCTTCCACCCTGACCATTTGTGACTTGTGTTGTGAGTTCTCAAAGTTTACCACACTTAGTGACATTATTTGGTCATGGTCAGTGACATATGCCTACTTTGGTTGGTCATTGTGCATGGTCTCCACACCGTGCCACAACGTATTGAAGCCCCTTGTGCTTGCTATGTGATACTTGAAGTTCCCAAACCATTTTTTCCCCCTCTGTCCATTTATGACTTGTATTATGAGCTGTCAACGCTGACAACACACAGAGGATTTCTTTGGTCAAAGGCAGTACATATGTCACTTTGGTCGGTCATTGTGCATTGTAGCCACACCGTGCTACTATTGACTGAAGGTCGTTGTACTTGGTAGTTGAGAACCGATATTCCCATAGCATTGTTTCCTGTCCTGACCGTTTGTGAATCGTGTTATGGTTGGTCAACGTTGACCACCTATATTGAAATTGTAAGATCATGATCAGTGACATATGCCTAGTTTGGTTGTTTGGTGTGCATATCAGCCACACAGTGCCACTACGTATTGAAGTTTGCTGTCCTTTCTAGTCAATACATAGGCTTCCCAAACCATTTCTCCTCCCTCTTACCATTTGTGACTCGTATTATGAGTTGTCAATGTTGACCACACATAGTGGATGTATTCGGTCGTAGTTAGTGACGTATGCATCCTTCGGTTGGTCACTGTGCACGCTAGCCAGACCGTGCCACTGCTTGTTGAAGGTCTTTGTACTTCCTGGTTGATAACTAACGTTCCCAACTCATTGTTTTCCCCTCTGACCATTTGTGACTCGTGTAATGCGTTTTCAACGTTGACCACATGAAGTGAAGTTATTTCGTCATGTTCAGTGACATATGCATACTTTGGTTGGTCGCTGTGCATTGAAGCCACATTGTGCCACTACATATTGAAGGTATTTGTATTTGCTAGTAGATAACTAGTATTCACAAACCATTACCTTCCACCCTGACCATTTGTGACTCGTGTTGTGAGTTGTAAAAGTTTACCATACTTAGTGACTTTATTTGGTCATGGTCATTGACATATGCCTACTTTGGTTGGTCATCGTGCATGGTCTCCACACTGTGCCACAACGTATTGAAGCCCCTTGTGCTTGCTATGTGATACTTGGTGATCCCAAACCATTTTTTCCACCTCTGTCCATTTGTGACTTGTATTATGAGTTGTCAACGTTGACCACACACAGTGGATTTCTTTGGTCAAAGGCAGTACATTTGTCACTTTGGTCGGTCATTGTGCATGGTAGCCACACCGTGCTAATACTGACTGAAGGTCATTGTACTTGGTAGTTGAGAACCAATATTCCCATATCATTGTTTCCTGTCGTGACCGTTTGTGCATCGTGTTATGGTTGGTCAACGTTGACCACCTATATTGAAATTCTAGGGTCATGATCAGTGACATATGCCTAGTTTGGTTGTTTGGTGTGCATATTAGCCACACCGTGCCACTACGTATTGAAGTTCGTGGTCCTTTCTAGTCAAAACATAGGCTTCACAAACTATTGTCTCTCCCTCTGACCATTTGTGACTCGTGTTATGAGTTGTCAATGTTGACTACACATAGTGGACTTATTCGGTTGTAGTCAGTGACGTATGCATCCTTCGGTTGGTCACTGTGCACGCTAGCCATACCGTGCCACCGCTTGTTGAAGGTCTTTGTACTTCCTAGTTGATAACTAGCATTCCCAACCCGTTGTTTTCCCCTCTGACCATTTGTGACTCGTGTTATGCAATTTCAACATTGACCACATGAAGTGAAATTCTTTTGTCATGTTCAGTGACATATGCATACTTTGGTTGGCCAATGTGCATTGAAGCCAGATTGTGCCACTACATATTGAAGGTATTTGTACTTGCTAGTAGATAACTAGTATTCACAAACCATTACCTTCCACCCTGACCATTTGTGACTCGTGTTGTGAGTTGTCAAAGTTTACCACACTTAGTGACATTATTTAGTCATGGTCAGTTACATATGCCTACTTTAGTTGGTCATCGTGCATGGTCTCCACACCGTGCCACAACGTATTGAAGCCCCTTGTGCTTGCTATGTGATACTTGGTGTTCCCAAACCATTTTCCCCCCTCTATCCATTTGTGACTTGTATTATGAGTTGTCAATGTTGACCACACACAGAGGATTTCTTTGGTCAAAGGCAGTACATATGTCACTTTGGTCGGTCATTGTGCATGGTAGCCACACCTTGCTACTACTGACTGAAGGTCGTTGTACTTGGTAGATGAGAACCGATATTCCCATAGCATTGTTTCCTGTCTTGACCGTTTGTGAATCGTGTTATGGTTGGTCAACGTTGACCACCTATATTGAAATTGCGGGGTCATGATCAGTGACATATGCCTAGTTTGGTTGTTTGGTGTGCATGTTAGCCACACCGTGCCACTACGTATTGAAGTTCCTTGTCCTTTCTAGTCAATACATAGGCTTCCCAAACCATTGTTCCTCCCTCTGACCATTTGTGACTCGTGTTATGAGTTCTCAATGTTGACCACACATTGTGGACTTATTCGGTAGTAGTCAGTGACGTATGCATCCTTTGGTTAGTCACTGTTCATGCTAGCCATACCGTGCCTTTGCTTGTTGAAGGTCTTTGTACTTCCTAGTTGATAACTAGCGTTCCCAACCCATTGCTTTCCCCTCTGACCATTCGTTACTCGTGTTATGCGTTGTCAACATTGACCACATGAAGTGAAATTCTTTCGTTATGTTCAGTGACATGTGCATACTTTGGTTGGTCACTGTGTATTGAAGCCTCATTGTGCTATTACATATTGAAGGTATTTGTACTTGCTAGTGTATAACTAGTAATCAGAAACGATTACCGTTCACCAAGACCATTTGTGACTCGTGTTGTGAGCTGTCAACGTTTACCACACCTTGTGACATTATTTGGTCATGGTCAGTGACATATGCCTACTATGGTTGGTCATCGTGCATGGTCTCCACACCGTGCCACAACGGAATGAAGCCCCTTGTGCTTGCTATGTGATACTTGGTGTTCCCAAACCATTTTTTCCACCTCTGTCCATTTGTGACTTGTATTATGAGTTGTCAACGTTGACCACACACAGCGGATTTCTTTGGTCAAAGGTACTACACATGTCACTTCGGATGGTCAGTGTGCATGGTAGCCACACCGTGCTACTACTGACTGAAGGTCGTTGTACTTGGTAGTTGAGAACCAATATTCCCATAGCATTGTTTCCTGTCCTGACCGTTTGTGAATCGTGATATGGTTGGTCTACGTTGACCACCTATACTGAAATTCTAGGGTCATGATCAGTGACATATGCCTAGTTTGGTTGTTTGGTGTGCATATTAGCCACACCGTGCTACTACGTATTGAAGTTCGTTGTCCTTTCTAGTCAAAACATAGGCTTCCCAAACCATTGTCTCTCCCTCTGACCATTTGTGACTCGTGTTATGAGTTGTCAATGTTGACCACACACAGTGGACTTATTCAGTCGTAGCCAGTGACGTATGCATCCTTTGGTTTGTCACTGTGCATGCTAGCCATACCGTGCCACTACTTGTTGAAGGTCTTTGTACTTCCTAGATGATAACTAGCGTTCCCAACCCATTGCTTTCCCCTCTGACCATTCGTGACTCGTGTTATGCGTTGTCATCATTGACCACATGAAGTGAAATTCTTTCGTTATGTTCAGTGACATGTGCATACTTTGGTTGGTCACTGTGCATTGAAGCCTCATTGGGCCACTACATATTGAAGGTATTTGTACTTGCTAGTGTATAACTAGTAATCAGAAACCATTACCGTTCACCAAGACCATTTGTGACTCGTGTTGTGAGTTGTCAACGTTTACCACACCTTGTGACATTATTTGGTCATGGTCAGTGACATATGCCTACTTTGGTTGGTCGTCGTGCATGGTCTCCACACCGTACCACAACGTATTGAAGCCCCTTGTGCTTGCTATGTGATACTTGGTGTTCCCAAACCATTGTTCCCCCCTCTGACCATTTGTGACTCGTATCTTGAGTTGTCAACGTTGACCACACACAGCGGACTTCTTTGGTCAAAGGCAGTACATATGCCTACTTTGGTCGGTCATTGTGCATGGTAGCCACACCGTGCTACTACTGACTGAAAGTCGTTGTACTTGGTAGTTGAGAACCAATATTCCCATAGCATTGT